>MU226588.1:1628069-1675496 GCA_018584345.1 Thuja plicata | reverse complement strand
TCTGTACCAGCAATCTGGCTTGTTCCACAGTAATTTGTTCAGTCTCAGGGTCATAATCTTGAAGTGTTTGTACAATTTGCTCATTTTTATCTGCACTTTCCTCTTCTGTGGTTATCTCTTGTCTCAAGTTTTTCTGTTTTAACTTAACCAAGAAAAATTTGAACTCTTGAGATCTTATGAACTCATCGTCCCTCATGAATTCATTTGCCATCATGACCCTCTCATCATCCTTTTCAAACAAAACCATTTGGTTGTCTCCTTGACCCTCAGCTTCTGGCTCCTTATGCAGTTGCCTTCTCAATTTCCTAAAGTATTTACCATGCTCTGAGATCATGGATTTCGCCATGCCTTTTCTATCTTGTACCATTTTATGCTCTATCTTCTGTTTCTTCCTTGGTGGCTCTTTAGCTGAAGTGGCCTCTTCACCTGCTTCTTCTTCTTCTTCATGTTGTTCCTCTTCTAACGGTTCCTCTTGGTGCTCTTTATCATGTAAGGCAATTTGAATAGGGGATCCTTTGGATTGTGCATCTTCAGCACTGAATTGAGGTACTTGTGACATCAAAGTTTCATAAGATTTTAGCATTTGCTCTATCCTATGGAAATATGGGAGATCAGGGAAAAAACTAGAGAATGAGTTATCTGATTCCTTCCATTCGGATTCTTCTCTTAGGAGGTCATTCCACTTCCTTCTCCTATCCTGAACTTCTTGTCTATTCAATTTATTCCTCACAACATCTTCATCATCCAATGGCTCATGGTCTCTGATATTTTGCCAAGGAGTCATCCTTTTTAGGGCTGTTTGTACAAAATTCTCAGGATCACAGAATCTGGTGATTGCTGTAGACATTCTGTATTGCTTTAAGAAATCATTTATTGCATCAAACATCTTCTTCCCAATAGAGAAATCAAAACCCACCCATAGTCTGGGGATAAAGGTTCCCTTCTTGTGCCCCTCTAGAAATTCCTTATCTAACCAAGTAATTTGCCAGACAAATTCTATGAAAGCAATTTTGGGAGGAACAAATCTAGGAAGAATGTGAGGAGGCTGAGTGCAACCATATACTCTGATGATAGTTATGTAATCAAAGAAGAAGAAATCATCCCAATTGTGGGAGATGGGCCAATTAGGGACATACTCCCATGGTCTCAGAAATTTTCTAACCTCATACGAAAGTCTGTGCCTATCTGTTCCCAACAGATCAAAAATTGGATCCACAATCCAGTTGCAAAAACATACAAATGATGAATTGAAAGACGCACTATCCCACACTTGAGTCCATCTTTGGATTGGTGCCTCCACACCATATTCTGATACAAATAGCTCAAGCTCTTTCTCCATTGATGCTCTGTTATAATATAAAATTATGTACATTAGGTGAGAGTAATGTTTGAAAGTGGGCATTGGGTTATCTGACTGTATCTCTAATAATCCAGCATGGATAGCATCAACTATGTAGCCAACATAGTCATAATAAGTGTTGACTTCTGGGTGCTAGATGTTCATTGCCATCATAAGTATTTCCTGAGATAATGTAGAATCTCCATCAAGGCCTAGAACCCTACTCAAACCATAGACAGTGCATTTTACATAATGATGAAACAGAGATAAGTCAAAAGGTGGCTTGAAATTGTCTGGAATCTTCACCAGGTGCCTATCTACTCTGGGCATAAACTTAGGCATTTCATACTTCTTGATCAAATGCTCTCTCTTGACGTAATCAGCTTTAATCTTTTTCAAATCAATATCAGTGCATAATGCACCGGTGATTCCAAATACCTCAGCCACTGACCTTCTATCTATGGATACTAGGGTTTCCTTATTCTTTTTCCTAATTACCCTAACTACTGTGCAACAGTTTTTTGCTAACTCCCTAATAAGACCAATGTCAACATAGACGTCAGGCACAATCAATTTAGCCATATTCAAATCCCATGGATTGCAAATTGGGACTGGCTTGACCCTATTATTCCAAAAATAATGAAATAAAGTACTACCAGAGTAGTCTGGGGTTACCGGATTTCTGCATTGAGACCATTTATTACTCCATTCTTCCCAATTTGCGTTGTTTGTATTCAGAGTTCCAGGGAACAACTCGGCAAATTCTTCTGTATATTTCTTCAGTGTGACTTCCTTCTTCTTTCCAGACCCTTGTGAGGTAGTAGGAACAATATCTTGACTCGTCCTTCTTCTTTGAATTTTACTGTCTCAAATACAATTCTCCAAACCAATAAGCTTCTTACTCTTTGCAGAAAAACTCAGAATGCAGAAATTAGAGCTGTACAGAATCAAACTCAATCATTTGCACTTATAGCCATTAAGGACTGCGTCTTGTCCACTTGAATGCCAAATTCCTACACTTGCACTGTCATGAAGATTTCATTCTGTCATTAATGCTGCCATCAACTTGCACTATTTGATCCTAGCTGGAAGAAAGTGTACACTTTTCTCCCCTCTGGCACTCGTCAGCCTAAAACTAGCCATTTGTTAATCGAATGCCAACACACTGCACTTTATTAACATTCGGAAAGGTTCTTGTGAGTGAGCGACGCACCCCTTTTATTTTAACCAATCGCATACTCGCCATCTATCCTTACCCCGCCTTTCACCTTCTGCGAGTGAGCGATGACCTAATCTGTACTTCATCATTTGACAGTCACATACTTGCTATCTTTCTACATTTTTCTTTTGGGTTCATGCGAGCTAGCGATATTACCTTTACTTCAACCCATCGCACCCTCACTGGTTAATATTTCACATCACCTAAAACTTGGCAACTAAGCGAGTATGCACCTTATCATTAGTTATTCCATAATCGCACACTCGTTGGCTGTCAAACTATAACTGTTGGATCTGAGCGAGTGAGCGACGTTCATTCTTTACCATATACTTTATCTAGTCTCTCACTCGTGCTACAAAATACTCCAACTTTCAATCACTTAGCGAGTGAGCGATGGCTTTTGTTCTTTTCTCAGTCGCAAACTTGCGAGCCTAAAAACTTAACTTTATTATTGACTGCGAGTGTGCGACTGTCAACCTTCTTCTCTAATCGCACAATCGCTAACCCTTTTCCTTTCATCTTTGTTGATGGGTGAGTGAGCGATATCTTTCTTCTTTTAATTTATCGCACACTCACGAGTTCACTTTTTATCACCTCAAAGCATCAGCGAGTGAGTGAGGTAATGAATGGTCCCATAGTCGCTCAGTCGCACCTCTTTTAAGAACTTTGAAGAATGCTTTTGTGACTAAGCAGTGAACCTTCAAATTGGTACTTCATGCACTTACCGCGTACTCACACTGCAAAATAAAAGTGAGTTAGAACCTAAGCGAGCGGGCGACCTCTAGAACATGACTTTGTTGTGCAGTCGCTGACTTGTAAGACAAACATAAAACCTAATGCGGGTATGCAACTGCTTCATTTTTTAACAAGGCTCACTCGGTCGCGAAGCATGATATGGACAACATAACTTTAAAGAGACTGTGCGACATACAAAATTTTAACCCATCGCTGACTCGTTGGTCCAATATTTTATAAAGTTAACTCTTAGTGAGTGAGTGACAAACTTAATCATTCTTAACCCGCTCAATCGCTAACCTAAAACCCGACTTTCACAAGACGTCGCGATTGCGTGATTTACACTTTAAAACACTCAGCCCCCTCACTCGCACAGAAAATCAGGACCTGACATAAGCTCATCGCGACTGCCCGATTTTTTAAAAACTGATGACTCGTCACCCACTTGCACAACTCAGAGACATGTTTAAAAGACCGATGCGAGAAAGCGACAACACTTAAACAGAACTTAAAAAAGAGATTTTTGACCTCTTTTTGCGCGGTAAGGCACAGGATTTTAAACCAAGAAAGCTCGGGAAAATCAAAGCTAGAATTTCAAAGAAATTTCTTGGTGCAATGCTAACAGTCCCTATGAAGGTCAACATGTTGTAGGGTTTTCTATATTTTTTTGATAACACATTATGGTATCCAAATATTTGTTTCTAACATGTTGTATTATCCTCCTAATGAGTGCATATTAGTGTGAGTTCAGATGGATCTTTCTCAAACATTTTAACATGTCCCACATACCTAAAGGTCTTTAAGTCCTCTACCCTATCCCATCTAACCTCCTAAAAAATGGAGAAGAGATTGGTTTTAAAAAATCTAATGACATTTGTTACCATATTATGGATATGTACAATCAACACATTATGTCATACCATTATTTCATCTATAGTATATTGTCAGTATTTTTTGCCACCATTAGCCCATCAAAGATAGTAGATCTGAGACACATTCATCTGGGATAAACTCTATCATACAAGGGATAAACTCTATCCAAAGATTAGTTGTTAACATTTCATGTTATCCCCCTAAGCTTTGTGCCCCACACTTTTCAGTGCTACCTATTGCCACAAATAATCAAATTGTGACGTTGTAAAAGAAACGTCAAATTGTGACCTATTGATCGTGTGGTTTCAAACTCCACTTAGACGAGCCAAAAAAGAAAATGCAAAGGGATGACATATTTTTTCCATTTTGCAAAGATGCCTTTTCACCCTTATGAAGCTGAAAAATTGGGAAAATGTGATTTGTTGGTCCACCTAGGAAGGTAACATGACTTTTTTTCCTTGACAAATTTTTATCCCATGATGAAGATGTCTCGGATCGATTATCTTTGATGGAGTAAGTCATGGAAAAAATAACCAATAGTTTCTATGTGTAAATTTTGAGTTGGGAATGAGAATGGGAAACCCCTGCATTCCCTCCCCATATTCAAAAAAGTATTTACAACTAATTTTTTGATTAGAGAAAAAATATGTTTTGAAGGGGCCTTGAAACCATTTACAATAGAACTAAAGATAAAGCATTAAATCCCCGAAAAAGACTAAGCCAAAAAAACCACAGACACCTAGCAAAAAATCCAAAATCAACCTTGAACAGAGCCAACCCAAAAAACTAGAACCTATTGGAATTGGTTCCATTGTTGGTGTTGGTATTTATGTTTTGTTAGTGATGTCAACATATGTATCTAATATGGCTAAACAGACTGGTTATTACTATTACTTGGATGAATAGTATATGTGTATAGGTACTGTATGGATGATTCAGAGCGTGCGAAGATAGGGATGTGTACAAGAATTTTTTGTGATCTTATGTCTAATATCGTATGTCTTAATATGACATATTGAATAAGTTAAAGATGTTTTAGTGAAGACTGGATATTGGCCCATGAAAAAGAAGTGTGACAATGTTAGTCTTTGTGTTTTAAGGATAACTTGTGTGCGACATGGAGTCTAGTTATGCGATCTTGTGGTATGGTAGGAGACATGATGAGGAATGTTTTTTTTATGTTTCGCGAGTCATGGGACTCTTGGTGATGTCAGATGTGGCGTGTGATCTAAAGGAGACCTATTTGAGGCTGACTTTGGAGATGAAGCGTGTATTGTGATTTACAGGCGTGGATTATGGATCTTGGATCATATTTGATGAATTGTAATTGATGTTTACTTGTTATAGATAGAGTGTGTATCTTAGAAAGGGATTATGTAATCATTTATATATTGGGAAATCCTAATTGGCTGACCTAATTGATCATTGTAATAGGGTATATAGGAGAGATCTTTTCTTGTTTGAAAAATATATGTAATCCACACACACTGTCATAACATGAGTTGGCCACTAATGAAGTAATACAATCAAATATATTGTGGAAGTTGTGAGCTTGTGTCTTCTGGATGTAAAGAAGAAGTTGTGATTGTATTACTTCATTGGAAATGATCAAGCAAAGACAGTTGTTATCAGATAGTTCATTGGATTTTATATCTCTATGCATTTATATTTCAGACAGAGAGTCCTGAGGGTGGATTTAACCATCTTTAGGCAGTGATCCTGGATAGTGAGCCTACAATTACTCATGACTCCTAACAGGGCATGTCCTCTAACAAGGACTACATGTACTGTAATGCATCAATATGCTCCTAACAGAGCTAAATCTTATAACATCGATACTATACTCTCAGTACATTATTCATGGGTGCTAATTCCCCCCAAGGTTTTACCTTTAACAGGGTTTCCTTGACAATAAAGGACTTTATTATGGTGTTTGTATTTACTGTGTTATCATTTGGATTAAAGTTTTGGTTTATAAAGTTTAATGTTTAATAATCTATCTCACAATTGATTCACCCCCCTCTCAGTTGTGTTGGTGGACCCTTATTCCTAACAATTAGTATTAGAGTTACTGGTCCTTAAAGAGAAATCTCAACAGCTTGAGGTGATCCTGAAAGATGGCATTCTATAGGAAGGATAGTCCAAATTTTGATCTTGAAAACTTTGACAGTTTGAAGAACAAGATGAGAGCACATTTTCTACGCTTTGGAATCGACTACTGGATGATTAGAAAGAAGGATGTATAGATGAAGGTTGAGGATGAACTGGATAAAGATAATGATGAAGAAAATAATATATTCTCATATAATATGGTTGCAAGAGAAGCATTAATTAGTGCACTTTCTGAAGGTGAATTCACAGAGGTAAAAGATTTAGATTCTACATATGATATTTGGACCAGATCGAAAGCACTATATGAAGGAGACAAGTTTACAAAGCAGGAAAAGTTGCAGAACTGGAAGACAAAGATGGAAATATTGAAAATGAGAGATGATGAGAATATTAGAGCATATGCACAGAGAGTTACTGAAAATTTTATTAGCATCAGAAACTCTGGAGGCACTTAAAGTGAGGAAGAAGTGATTGCAAAGATTCTCAGATCCCTGACACCTATATGCAAAACTAAAGTGCAAGAAATAGAAGAAATCATACCTTTGACAGTGAACTTCAACTGAGAGATGTTTATTGGAAAGTTAACCACCTTTGAGGCTACATAGCTCAGAGTATCTCTACCAAAGACAAAATTATCATTCAAGGCAACTATGCATGGAAACAAAAGGACTTTATGAAGTTGAGAGAGCACTAGCAAAGGTAATCTGAAAGAAGAGATTGGAGATTATGCCGATGAATGGGAGAAGATACAGGAAGAAGAAAGAAAGTTAGATGAAATTGTTTCCCTGATCGCAAGAAGAGAAAAGAGAGGAAAAGGTAAGTTTGAAGGAAAGCTTCCTATAAAATGTTTTTCATGCAATAAGATAGGCCATTTTGCATCGAGATGTCCTACAAGGGTTCCTAAACACAAACCTAAGTTTTATAGACGTGATTATTCAAAGAATAAAGAATGTTACTATGCTAGTGAAGGTGTTTCTGATGATGATACTATTGATTATGATTAGATTGGATTTATTTCTATTAAAGATGATGAACCTATTCTTGAATAAAAAGCCTTAGTATCTCATGTTGAAAAGAAATCTCAATGGAACATAGATAGTGGATTTTCACATCACATGACTGGTGATAGAAATAAGTTTGTTAAACTGAGTAAGTATGATGGTGGTGTAGTAATATATGGTGATAATACTCTAAAGCTTATCATTGGAGTGGGATATATTTCTCTGGATGGAAAGACTAATAAATTGACAATGTACTACTTGTTGATGGACTTAAGCATAGTTTCCTAAGTATTGGACAACTTGTAGAAAAGGGTTATCAACTAAAGTTCATTGATGGGAAATGTTCTATCAGAAGTAAGATAGGATACTTAATCACATATGGTACTAAATCAAGAGGTAACTTATTTAAATTGAATACATCTGAGGCTTCATGTTTTATTGCGAAGATTGATGATAGTTGGTTATAGCACAAAAGATTATATCATGTGAACTTTGATAATATTATAAAGGCATGTATGACTAATATATTTAGAGATCTAATGAAGATTGTGAAACCATCTAACACCATGTGTAGAGAGTGCATAATGGGAAAACAAACTCGAAGCAATTTTCAAAGAAAACCTTATTCAGCTAAAGGGAAGTTGGATCTGGTGCACATAGATCTGTGTGGTCCTACAAGAACAAGATCTTATTATGGTGAAAGGTATTTCAAACTTTTTGTTGATGACTTTTCTAGAATGATGTGGGTTGCATTTCTTAGAGACAAATTTAAGGCCTTTGACAAGTTTAAAATCTTTAAAGATAAAGTTGAAAATGAGTCTAGATTGAAGATAAAATGTTTGAGATCAGATAGAGGTGGTGAGTTTACTTCATATATGTTTAAAAATATTGTGAAGAGCATGGAATATACAGACATACATCTGCTCCTAGAACACCACAACAAAATGGGATTACAGAGTGATGAAACATAACAATATTGGATGCTACTAGAACTATGTTGCTGGAAGGAAACGTGCCATGTGTTCATTGGAGAGAAGTTGTTGGTACTAATATTTACACCTTGAACAAAATTAATATCATAGAAGGTACAAGTAAGACTCCTTATAAACTATGGTTTAATCATACTCCTATTGCAAAATACTTTAGAATATTTGGTAGTAAATGTTATATCAAAAGAGATGATGAAATAGGAAAGTTTGATGCTAGAAGTGATGAAGGGATCTTCCTTCGTTATTCCACTAAGATCTAAGAATATAAATGTTTCAATCTAAGATTGAGGAAGATGACAAAAAGTGCTAATGTGAGGATTGATGAAAAGTTTCAAATTCAAGAAAGAATATATGACTGTAATCAAATTTCGGAGAACAAGGAAGTTACTAAAAACCAAGAGGAAACTCTTGAAGTTGACAATGAAATTGAAGTATATCTGAATGATTCTACTAAAATACAAAAGACACCAAGGTATGCTAAGAAAAATCATCGTGAAGATCAAATTATTGGAGATGTTGATAAAGGCATGATGACACGGTCTAGATTAAGAAATGAAATTTTCTTAATTTCTCAAGTAGAACCAAAAACTACTGATGAAGCATGTAGAGACGAGTCTTGGACTAAAGCTATGCAAGGAGAATTGGATTAGATAAAGAAGAATAAATCTTGGGAGTTGGTTCCCATACCTAAAAATAAAAATAATATAGGAACTAAATGGGTTTTTAGAAACAAGATGGATGAGGAAGGAACACTGGTAAGAAATAAAGCAAGAATAGTTTGTAAAGGTTGCTCGCAACAAGAAGGCATAGACTTTGAAGAAACATTATCTCCTATTTCTAGGTTGGAAGGAAGATTATTTCTTTCTTATTCTGCACAGAGGTTTTAAGGTATATCAGATGGATGTGAAATCTGCATTTCTGAATGAAGACCCAGAGGAAGAGGTATACATTGAGCAGCCTGATGGATTTCCTCTAATGGAGAAAGAAGACATGGTTTGTAAATTGAATAAAGCACTATATGGACTAAAATAAACACCTAGAGAATGATATACAAGATTTGATAAATATCTGTTGAGTCTTGGTTTTAGAAAAAGGTAATGCTGACACTAACTTATATTTGAGAACCAGTAAAGAGGGAATTTTGATAATTTAAGATTTTGTAGATGATAAATCTTTGGAGGCAATGATGAAATGAGTAAGAAGTTCTCTAAAGAAATGGAAAATTAATTTGAGATGTCCATGATGGGTGAAATTAAATTTTTCCTTGGCTTACAAAAACATTAGAATAAAGATGGAATTTTCATTTCTTAGACAAAGTATCTTAAGGAAATGTTGTAGAAATTTGGAATGGAAGATTGTAAACCAGTTGGGACACCCATGGTGATTGGTTATAATCTTACTAGTACTAATGAGATTCAAAATGTTTTTCAGTCAAGATACAGATCAATCATTGGAGGGCTACAATATCTAACTCATACAAGACCCGATATTGCAAATGCAGTTGGAAGTGTAGCAAGATATCAAGCAGATCCTAAAGACACAGACCTTGCTGCTGTGGAAAGATTTTTTAGATACTTGAAAGGAAATGGGTTATGGTATGAAAAATATAATGATTTTATCTTACATACATATATTGATGGTGATTGGGAAGGTAGTGTGGATGACAGAAAGAGTACGAGTGGAGGAGAATTTTTCCTTGGAAAAAGGCTTGTTTCATGGTTAAGTAAGAAGCACAATTGTAGGTTGTAAAACACGTCGTGTAGTTTGACCTAAAACTTTATATGAGAGAGAAAGAGTGGGATAGAGAGGTGAAAAATGAGACAAAGAAGAGTGAATCAAAGAAAATGAGAGAGAAACAAAGACTCTCTCTCTCTCTCTCTCTCTCTCTCTACAATCTGGTCTTCTTGAAATAGGTGGGTCTAATCTCACATAAATGAGCCACAACTTCCTTCAGGTTGAGAAGCTATAATCCATGACCTATTGTAGCCATTTGTTAACACCATTCAATAATATGACCATCTTCTTCAGTGGTGAGGATAGCTGGGGGACCTTTCTTGGAGGTAGTTATGAGACCACACAACTATTTCTCTTTCCATATCTCCCTTTCCCCCTCTCTATATCTCCTTATATTTATCTATCTTTATCACTCTATGTCATATTAGGGTTAGGGTTAGTAAATGATTATAGTTAGTATTATGGCTATGGTATACATCATAGTTAGTATTATCATAAGGGTTAGGATCAAGATCTAGGGTTTAAGACCAGGAATATGATTAGACTCATGGTTTATATCATGGTTTAATTTAGGATTAGGTATATATTTTTATTAGGGTTAAGGTTAGGATAATGGTTAAGGTTAGCACCATGGTTAGTATTAGAGTTCGGTTTAGGGTTTGAATTATGATATTATTTAGGATAAGGATTATTGTAAGGGTTAAGCTTTAATGTTTAGGATAGAATTTAGGGTTAAGATTAGGATTAGCATTTAATGTTTAGAGTTTAGGACTTGGATTATGGTTAGGATCACAGATTTTAGTAGGGTTAGGGTCTACAATCAATGTTAGGATTATGGTTAGGGTAAGGGTTTACATCATGGCTAGTATCACGGTTAGGCTTAGGGTTTTTAATAAGGTTAGGATTTAGGGTTACAATTAGGATTAGGGTTTATAGATTAGGATTACAATTATCGTTAGGGTTAGGATTCACATCATAATTATTATTATGGTTATAGGTTTTGTTTTGATTAGGGTTATGGTTAGGATTAGGGTTTAGGGTTTAGGATTAGGATTATGGGTAGGGTTAGGGTTCATCTAAAATAACATATATAAAACATGGTGTTAGGATTAAGGTTCTATAATAAAGCTTAGATTTAAGGTTTGTATTAAAGATTAGCTTAGATTATGACTAGGATAAGATTTAGTTAAGATTAGGACTAGAATTAAGTTTATTTGGGATTAGGATAAGGGTTAGGATTAGGTCTATTTATGATTATGGTTAGTGTTGCGGTTAAATATTGAACGCTAACCCCAATCCTATTTGAACCCCAATCATATCCCTAATTAAACTATGATTGTTTAATCCTAATTGAACTTGAACCCTAACTTATATGTATGCATATATGTAAATTTAATTTAGATAATGTAAGGTTAAAAATTATATCTAGTAGATACATTGATTAATTTAGATTTAACAAATTGATAATGCAAGAGTAGTATTTGTAATAGTGTCTGCTATTTCATTTCAAGTTGGGGTTAAAATTTAATAAGAATCAATATTTAATGGAAGGTATCATTAATTATTTTTTTGTTAAGATGAAATTATGCTAGTTGTAGATGCATTTTAGATAGATTAGATATTACAATTATTAGCTTTATATTACTTCATGTTCGTTGTTAGATATTATTATTTGATTATCCTTTATTTTATAGTAATGTTCATTTTTTAAATGAGAGTGTAGGTATAGGTTTACTTAATGATCATTGTGAAGAAAATACATGAAATTCTGAGGAGGGGGGGGGAGGGGGTGAATCAGTATTTCAAAACTTTAAACATTTAAAAATTCAAATCTGTATAAAACATTAGAAGAGAAACCATTAAGACAGAAATACCAAATTTCTTGTGGAAAACCTTTATGGGTTAAAAACCATGACATACAAAGATTGCATCAAGAAAGGGCACCAACTCATATTGCAATTGGTAGCACCAACTCACAGAGAGAACCAACTCTCAAAGAGCACCAACCCTCTTTGAAGCACCAACTCCAAATATTGAAACACCAACTCTAGTCAATTGAGGCACCAACCCCAATTTGAGAGCACCAACTCAAATGAAAAACTCAGTAAGTTTTAGATCACACACAACTCCTTTAAAATATTCCCTTTTATTATCACAAACCAAACACCAAACATCATCTCTTCATTCTAGCATATATTCAAAAGCACTATTACACATTAATCAAACATAATATCAACTCTTTAAAAATACCATTACATAGACTCCTCGAAAAACTAGGTGAAATTCTTTTTACATCTATCAATGTATAATAGATGCTTGACTATCATCTCTGAAAATAATCCAAACAAACTCACACAACCCCTATGAAAGCACAACTCTAGTTTTAGACTAGAACACCCTTATCTATTTGTATATGTATGATGATTTTATCTCATGAAACACTACAGCAGTAAAGGTAGATATCAACATTTTTTTTTATCACAATAACTCCAATCTTTTTCAAAACTACTTGACACATTCATTTACTCTCATCAAGCCAAGAAATAACACATAGTCATTATAAGTAATTATATTATAATCAACTCAAAAGCCAACCATGTAAATTATATAAAAAAAAAACTCCAAATACAATAGAATGAAGAGCTCAATCCAATAATATTGTGTATTTTCAAAAGTATACTCAAACTATTATATCTCTACCCATTCACAAAATGGAAAAGATAATTATCGCTGCTAAATTTAGGTAAACAACCCAATGACTACATCTAGTAGGAAAAACACAACTTCTCTTTTACTTGCACGCCCAACTACATCATTATCGTACAACCTAGTGAACACCTCTACAACAGAAAACTGGTAACACACAGTAATCTTCATTTAAAGATTAGCAAACTCAATTAAAATACATCATCCAAATTCATATCAAATAAAATGTACAACTTTAATAAATAAGCATGAATCCTTAAATGCACCATCCCATTATGCAAAAACAACTTCAACTTCATCTATCTGCCTAAAAAAACTCAATAGGTGCCTTCTTATTACTCCCGTAATTGTATTACTCCTGTTGTAACTATGATATATACAAAAATAATAATCTAATTCAACAAAAATAAAATTTATTTTGAATTCAAATATTTTATCTAACTAAAACTAAAGCACATGATCTATGACAGAAAATTCCCATGATTTTCAATATAAATATTTCTTAGCCTAGTCATCCAAAATTTTTCCATGCACAAACATAGATGTTTAACATAAGTAATGTTGAACAATATTGAAAAATAATCCCCAAATCAAATGCCTAAAATAATAAGCGTTGCATCTCCAGTATTTATGCACTTTAATATCCTACAATTTTCTTGCTAGACTTTCTTTCTTTGAGAAGTTGCATGATCATAGAAGTAACTGGTGAAGACAATTATTATATTATGTATTGTCATTGATGTATACACAAATGTAGTGATGTTACACAAATGTCTATACCTAAACTGAGCATAGTCAGTGTATGCCAAGCTCTCTCGGGCATTTAAGAAGACTCATATATCACCCAAGTGATTTTCAGTTCTAACTGAGTTTACTCAGGAATTTTAGTAACGGTTGGGCATTGAGGGATTACAGTGTTAACCGAGTTATACACTTAGTGTCAGCTGACTAACAATAGTTTACACTTTATGTTTAGTTGGTTATATGCAACCGACATACTTAAGTTTTATTATTTATTTGGAAGGTTATTCAAGCCGAATTAACAAGGCTTATCATATATATACAAGGTCAAGTTTGGATTGAATATGGAAGTGAGAAGTATGAAGAGTGAAGGAGAAATAAGATGGAATTCTGATTAAGGAAACATACAGACTGAGCTGCAATAGAATATTTGATCAATGAGGATCCAGTTTAAATCCAGAGCAGAGATTTGAATCAGCAAAGACAGTTGCTTCTTCAAACAGGTCAAACCGTTGTTACTCTCTAACAATTGTAGCAGTGATCCAAATCTCTTTACAGAGTAGACTTAATAGTCTTTCATAAATCCTCTCACAAGGTGGAATTTCTACATTGAAGTGTTTGAAGACCTCTAACAAGGCCACTTCTAATAGGGTGATTAAATCCTCTAATAGGGTCACACCTAACAGTTTGTTTTGTAACCTTTAACAGGGTTGGCTCCTAATAGGGCTCACTTCAGAAGAGTGAAAAATAGTAACTAGTTACAAATGGTGGTTTTCCCAAAATGGGTTTCCATGTTAAATCTTGGGGTTATCTCTGTACATGTTATTTGATTTATGTTTTATGTTTATGCACTCAACCACTAAAGAATACTCATAGCTAATATCTTAATATTGCTTTGTTAACCGAGTAACATAAGAATATCTTTATTAACCGAGTAACAGTGATAAGTTTGATTAAGACATCTAAGGGACCTGGATTTGTTTTTGTGGTAACTAATTCACCCCTCCCCTCTCAGTTACTCAACCCATTTCCAACAATTGGTATCTGAGCATTTGGTGCTTTCAGGGAAGGTTTCAAGGCCTAAGCTAAAGATCATATTTTTCTTACAGAAGGGACATTCCCAAGCTTAACAAAGACAACTTTGCTGCATGGAAAGAGTTGATGAGGATACATCTATCTACTAGTGGAGATACTGGTTTGCAATTATTAGACCACAAATATGTGGAACCACCAAGACCTATGTCTATGGATCAGATGGTGGACATGGAGAATCATAACATAATGATGATTGATATAGCTTCTTCACTCAGTTATTTGGAATTTGATGAAGTCAAGGAATGCCCTACTGCCTATGATGTGTGGAAGAAATTGCATGATGTCCATGGAGGAGATGACAATGTAAAGAGAGCCAAAGAAGAGAGTCTCAAAGGTTAGTTTGATCAGATGAAAATGAAAGAAGGAGAAGGAATTACAAAATATAGTGAAAGAATCAAGAAAAGTGTCAGTGCCATCAAAGTTGTCAGTGGAACAATTGAAGACAAAAAAGTGGTTAGTAAGGTATTGAGAACTTTACTTCCTATCTATGCATTTAGAGTTTTAGCTATTCAAAAGATGAGGTGTAGTAATGATATAACTCTAGATGCATTGGTTGGAAGGATAACAACTTTTGAGTTGGACAATTTTGATAGTTATTCTCCTAATCCTAGCAATTTTAAGTCTGAATTCAAAGCTAAATTAAACCTTGGTAAGATGGATAGAAAATCAAAAGGAAAATAGATTGACAGTGATAGTGATGATGATTCTGATGATGAGGATCTAGAAATCATTGAAGCACTAATTGCAAAGAAATCTGCCAAAAGAAAAGAACAGTACAATGGAATAATACCATTGATTTGCTTTTCATGTGATGAGGTTGGTCACATTGCTGCTAAGTGTCCAAACAAAGAAGACAAAGGTGAGAGAAAGGTCAACAAGTACAAAGGAAAGAAAGATTTCAAAAGGTATAAAAGCTACAATGACAAAGGTAAGAAATCTTTTTATATTGCAAAAGATTTTGATAGTCATGAAGATGAAGATGAAATGGTTTACATTGTTATTAAGGATGAGTTAGACAATGAAGAAAATCAAAAGACTTCACTTTTCTCTCATAGTAGCAAAAATGACACTTGGATAATTGATAGTGGTTGTTCTTACCACATGACTGGTGATAAAACTAAATTTGAACATCTTGAGCACTATGATGGTGGGAGTCTCAGTTTTGGGAATGATAAACCTTGCTATGTGAAAGGTAAATGTTGTATTGCTCTAACTGAAGGAATCAAATGTGATAATTCTTATTGGGGCGAAGGACTAAGGCATAATCTATTGAGTGTAGCATAGCTAAATAAAATTGGTTTCAAGGTAGAATTCATGAATGGTAAGGCCAAGCTCTTGGATGGTAAGGGAAACCTAGTTGGAACTAGCAGGCAAACAAAAGGTAATCTATTCTATCTTGATCTCACTGAAAGTTCATGTTTTATTACACAAGTAGAAGAAAGTGGGTTATGGCATAAAAGATTATGTCATGTGAATTTTGATAACCTAGTAAACATAAGCAAGAACAAAAGAGTAAGAGGTATTCCTATTTTGAAGAAACCTAAATTGGCAATATGCAAACAATGTAAGATTGGGAAGATTGGAAAAACTAGTTTCAAGAGAAAGAATTACAATACATAAGAAATCTTGGAGTTAGTGCATACTGATCTGTGTGGAACAATTGGAACAAAAAGTTACATGGGAGAGAAGTATTTCATTCTATTTGTTGATGATCATTCTAGAGTGATGACTATTATGTTTCTCAAAGAAAAATCAAAAGCTTTTTAGAAGTTTAAATGCTACCTTGCTAGAGTTGAGAAGGAAACAAGAAAGAAACTAAAGTGCCTAAGATCTAATAGAGGAGGTGAATTCATTTCTAACAAATTTAATGAATTCTACAATGAAAGAGGAATCAAGAGACAAGTATCTGCTCCAGGTACACCACAGCAAAATGGGATAGTAGAAAGAAGAAACATATCTATTATGGATTGTGCAAGGACCTTGATGATTGAAAACAATGTTGCAACCAAATACTAGAAGGAAGCTATCAGCACCGCAATTCACACCTTGAATAGAGTTCAACTGAAGAAAGGTATTGAGCAGAAACCTTTTGAATTATGGTATGGCTATAAACCCAATGTTCGTTATTTCAAAGTATTTGGAAGTAGATTTTACATCTTGAAGGAAGAAAGAAATGGAAAATTTGATGTAAAAGGTGATGAAGGTATATTCTTGGGCTACACCTATAAAACAAAAGCATATAAATTTTTGAATCTTGCTACTCATAAAGTCATAGAAAGTGTACATGTAAAGATTGATGAGTTTGTAGAGAGAAGTGAAGAACAAAGCAGTAAAGAGCCCGAGGACTACAAAAACTTTGTGTATTATGAACCTGATACTATACCTAAGACACAGTCAATGGTGATTGGAAAACAACCATGTCAACCACTAAATTCATCAGCACAAACCTTGTTGCAACCTGTGCAACCCGAGCTGCTAACTATTGAAACCGAGTCACAAACCGAGGGAACTAAGTCTCAGACTGAAGAAACTGAGTCACAGATAGAGGGAATCGAGTTGCAGACAAAGGCACCTGAGTCTCAGACAAAGGCACTTGAGTCTAAGATAGAGACACCTGAGTCTCATATAGTGGAACCCAACTCTCAGTTGGAAGAGAAAAATAGACGGTTTGAGCATGGTGAACCAAGTGGGGCAAGCCTAAAGTAAAAGAGGAAGGAACCTATACTTGCCAAATATGTCAGAAGGAATCATGCACCTAAGTAAATAATTGGAGATCAGACAGAAGGTATAATGACCAGGAAAAAACTTAAAGGTACATGTTTGCTTAGTTAAACTGAACCTAGATCAATTAAAGATACATTGAATGATGAAAGTTGGATAGAAGCCATGAATGAAGAAATTGAGCAGATAGAAAAGAACAAAACCTGGACTCTTGTACCTAGACCAAAAGACAAGAATGTGATTGATACTAAGTGGGTTTTCAGAAACAAGATGAATGAAAGAGGTGAAGTTTCTAGAAACAAGGAAAGATTAGTGTGTAAAGGATATGCTCAAGAAGAGGTATTGATTATGGAGAAAAATTTTCTCCAGTTGCAAGAATTGAAGGAGTCAGAACTCTTCTAGCATATGTAGCACATAAAGGATTCAAGGTATACCAAATGGATGTAAAATCTGCATTCTTGAATGGAATTATGGAAGAGGAAGTCTATATTGAGAAACCTGAAGGTTTTGTTGATCCTAAAAAAATGAATATGGTTTGCAAATTGCACAAAGCCTTGTATGGACTGAAGAAAGCTCCTAGAGCCTGGTATGAAAGATTGCATGGTTACCTAGTAGGTATTGGATTTTAGAGAGCTAATGACAATAGTAGCTTGTACATCAAAGAAGGACCTCAGAACAAGATAAGTTATTAGTAGAGATATTTGTTGATGATATAATATTCAATGGATATGATGATTTATGCAAAGCATTCTCCAAAGCTATGAGTAAGAAATTTGAGATGTCTATGTTTGGAGAAATCAAATTATTTGTTGGTTCACAAGTTCATCAGATGAAGGATGGTATCTACATTACTCAGTCTAAATACATCAAAGAGATACTGAAGAAATTTGGAATGGAAGATTCCAGACTAGTTAGGACACCTATGTCTACTGGAAATAATTTTTCTAAGGATGATGACTCAAAGGAGGTAAATCGGACTACATACAGATCCATGATTGGTAAAATTCAATATGTTGTTCACACTAGACCTGATATTGTATTAGCAATTGGTATTGTTGCAAGGTTTTCAGCGAATCCTAGGAAGAATCATTTGATGGCTATCAAAAGGATTATGAGATATCTTAAGGGCACTGAAGATTATGGATTATGGTAGAAGAAAGGAGAAAAATTTTATTTGAATACTTTTACTGATGCTCATTGAGCAGGTAGTGTTGATGATAGAAAGAGAACCAATGGTGGAGCATTATTTCTTGGTAAGAGGTTAGCATCTTGGACAAGAAAGAAACATAATTGCATTTCTCAGCCTACAGCAGAGGTGGACCATGTTGTTGCAGCAGTAAATTGTTCAAATATCATATGGTTCAAATAGCTATTGTCAAGTATGAAGAAGGAAATCAAAGAACCATTTATTATCTACTGTGACAACACTAGTGCTATTAACATTTCAAAAAACCCTATGATGCATACTAAGACTAAGCATATTACAATAAAGTATCATTTCTTGAGAAAATTGGTCTAGGACAAGGAAGTAAGGTTGGAATATGTGAATACTAAAGAACAAATTGCAGACATATTCACAAAACCTTTACCTAAGGATGCATTCTTGTGTCTTAGAGGAAAGCTAGGGGTGATTCCCCTAACTAAGGCTCACTAACAGACAAATTAGTGATGCGTCAACTGAGCTACATAAAATATTTAACAAGTTGATGTAGATTGTCAGAGCTTATTGCATATGAATCAGTATATTGGGTACACTACAATTTCATTGGATAGAGTCTTTGGCATTTTGATGTCAAAGAGGGAGAGATTATTGATGTCATGCCAAAGAAATTATTAAAGGAAAATATTATTGATGACAGAAGGAGAAATTTTATTAGAAATAGAGATTGACGTAAGAGGGAGAAATCTATATTTCAGTGACTGTGAAGACAGAGGGAGTTTTCTGGATGAGAATCAGAATGAAGCTAAGGAAATTAATAAAATTTTATTCTTGTTTTTTTTGCTCTATAATTATTTGTATTATGACATGTTGTGTTTCCATCAATGCCAAAGAGGGATATTCTTGAAGACAATTATTCAATTGTGTATTGTCATTGATGTATACTCAAATGTAGTGATGTTACTATTAGAATAATAAGTAGAAAAATGCAAATATTAACACACAAAAGAGAACAAGATTACACAAAAATTTAATGTGGTTCACCCAATCCCTGGGCTATGTCCACCAACAGCGAGTCCAATGTCTTTATTATTATCTAGTGATTACAATCTAAAACCTACAACTCAATACCATCACAGTAAGCTACGAAAATCCCTCATACAATGAATCTCAAACCCTAAGCCCTTTTCACCAGTATTTTTGAATTAACCTAATTAGGGCAAAAATACTCTTACTAATAGAAAATTGATGGTCGACCCTTTGACCCCATCAGGGGCTCTGCCCCTTGACCCCACCTGGGGCACTGCCCCAGGACCCCACAAGGGGCTCTGCCCCTTGACTCTGAGCTTGGGGGTGCTTCCCCCAAACCCCTGTAGATAAGTCTTGGGGGAAACCATGCCAAAAGAACTTGAGTTTGATTAGGATCCACATACATAACAGTTACACAAACGTCTATACCTGAATTGAGCATAGTCAGTGTATGCCAAGCTCTCTCGGGCATTGAAGAAGACTCATATATCAGCCAAGTAATTTTCAGTTCTAACCGAGTTCACTCGGGCATTTCAGTAATGGTTGGGCATTGAAGGATTACAGTGTTAACTGAGTTATACACTTAGTGTCAGTCGACTAACAACAGTTTACACTTTATGTTTAATTGGTTATATGCAACCGAAAGACTTAAGTTTTATTGTTTATTTGGAAGGTTATTCAAGTCGACTTGACAAGGCTTATCAAATATATACAAGATCAATTTTGGATTGAATATGGAAGTGAGAAGTATGAAGAGTAAAGGTGCAATAAGATTGAATTCTGATTAAGGAAAGAACATCCAGACTGAGCTGCAATAGAATATTTGATCAGTGAGGATCCAGTTTAAAGTTAGAGCAGAGATCTGAACCAGCAAAGACAATTTCTTCTTCAAACAAGTAAAACAATTGTTACTCTCTAACAATTTTAGTAGTGATCCAAATCTCTTGACAGAGTAGACTTAACAGTCTTTCACAAATCCTCTCACAAGGTGGCATTTCTACATTCAATTGTTTGAATACCTCTAACAGGACCACTCCTAACAGGGTGATTAAATCCTCTAACAGGGTCACACCTAACAATGTGTTTTGTAACCTTTAACAAGGTTGGCTCCTAACAGGGCTCACTTCAGAAGAGTGAGAAACAGTAAGTAGTTGCAATTGGTGGTTTTCCCAAATTGGGTTTCCATGTTAAATCTTGGTGTCATCTATGTACATGTTATTTTCTTTATGCTTTATGTTTCTGCACTCAATCACTAAAGGATAATCAAAGCTAATATCTTAATATTGCTTTGTTAACCGAGTAACATAAGAAAATCTTTATTAACCGAGTAACAATGATAATTTTGATTAAGACATCTATGGTACTTGGATTTGTTTTTATGGTAAATGATTCACCCCTCCCCTCTCAGTTACTCAACCCATTTCCAACAGTAACACCCAACTATTTTTAGGAATAATTATTGCACAGTCTAGAGATACCATGCATAATTTTTTTAAAATACACAGTCATAAGGAATAATAATTGCACAATAAAAACACTCCTCCACTAACATATGCTCAAATCCATATTTAACATAAGGCGTTGCACATCCCTACTTATACACCACACATGTAGGAAGAAACAAATAAATTAAATATTTCCAAAAAAACTTCCAAGTATCCATAATGTTCAATATATATACACTTGGTTGAGAAGTAGATAAGCATGCAAGTGAGGTAGACAACCAACTAGGTGGAGCAGACAACCGACTAGGTGAAGGAGACAAACAACTAAGTCAAGAATCTAAAACAACTTAAGCACCTCAAGCATGTCAAGAACCTCAAGATCTCAAGTACGTCAAGCATCTCAATCAAATTCTTTGATATTTATATGACCTAGTTCATTAACCTTTGACATTAATGACAAAATATTCAATAATCTCCCCCTTTGTCATTGATAACAATCCATTTGAAACCAAATTGAAAGAAATAAGATTTAAAGCAATGCTGAAACAAACTGACTTACCTTGAATTGAAACTACTCCCCATATCTTATGTCTCCCCCTTGAACATCAATGACAAAACCAATCTGCATACTTGAAACCATCATGCATACCTAAAATAAATCTACATAACTATAACCATCCTGCATAACTAGAACTAGCATGTATAACTAAAATAGGGCTAATAGAATATAACATTGAAGACTCCCCCGAGTCCATACAAAATTTTAATGACAAGCCTAAATCACTCTCAACTTCCCCCTTCTAATATTATTAAGAATGTAGAGATTGTTGGAATTCTTGGTTGCATCACCAAAATATTTACCATCTTTTCTAATCTCACAACAATCTGAATTGAAAACCAAACTGTTTCCTTGATCACATAATTAACTCACACTTCAAAGATTGTGTTTCAGACCTTCTACATATAAGACATTTTCAACCTTTGTCTTACCATCTTTCAAAACAAGTGTACCTTTACCTCTGATTTTTATTGATCATGTATCATCACTAAGTATTACCTTGCCTCCATTTGTCTTCTTGAGAGTCAAAAAATTAATTTTATTTTCATTCATATGCCTATAAAAACCATTGTAAACATACCAAATGTCCTTTTTCATTTTGTGCAAGAAAGTTTGTTTGCACAGTCAATGATTCTTCTGAGACTTCTTTCACTTTCTTTCTCCAAATCTTAGTAGTTCCACCTTTTCTTTCTCCTCTTTCTGAAACTTCTTTTTAAGCCAAGAGAAATCTACCATACCACTTCTACAATTTCTTGTAGTGTGACCAAGATTATTACATTTATAACATACAACATTATAGTTTCTTGAAGGAGAAAAATAATTCATACTCCTTATTCTAAAATAATTTCTAGCAAACACTATACAATTGATTTGCATGAGTCCAAAATATTTGCAAGAGAAATAATAACCATGAAAATAGAATTGTTAAACTTGTTCATATGTGCTTTCCTTGAGATAGGAGGTTTCTTGAAATAATTATTTCAGATTTTTTATTTAGAAACCTCTGAGCTATCAATGTTGGTATTCTGCAATTCTTCTTTTATAGACATAGAACTTTGATCACCTTCAAGACCAACTCACCTTTGTCTTTATATTATTTTTTTGAACCAATAATCTTTTCCAAGGACATGAAACTTTTCTTATCGATTTTATCATCATTTAGCTGTGTTGAATATTTGTGAACTATCTTTTTGAGTGAAACAATTGTATCTTCTATTTTTTTACAATCTTCTTCTTTAAGCTTAAGTTGTTTTCTAATTTCTTCTTCAATTTTCATTTCTTCTTCAATAAGAACCTTCAAATCAACAATCAATAATTCTCCCTCTCAAAGAGCTTGAGATGTCTTGGTTTTTTCTTCATTCTCTTCATGTAGTACCAATTTCTAGTTCTCATTTTTCTTTCTAAGTCCCTTGAGGTCATTTAAAGACCTTATTAGCTTCTCTTAAAGATTTTCTTCTCCTTCTTCATCAGTAGAATCTTCATGTTCTTGATTTTTATCATGTACTTCCATGGCCATGAAAAATATTTGTTCAACTAAGGTTTCTTTATATGTTATCTGAAGTTTCTCCCAAATCACGTTTCCTGTATAGCAATGTATGAATTTGACAATTTCTATCTCTGACAAACCACTTAAGATTGCATTCATAGATTTTGCATTACTTTCAAAAGCCTTCTTCTCATTAGCATCCAATGGAGGCATTGAATAAAATATATAACTAGTTTTCAAACTATTCCGGACATCAAAACCAAGAGACATTATATAAGGAAGAATTTGAAATCTCCAGAGTGCATAGCTGGAGCAATCAAATAAGGGAACTCCATTTGTAGCAAGACCTTCTGGGGAACCCATGTACTTAAAGAGGATCTACATCCAAAATTTTAACATCTTTTTCTGAAGGCACTGCCTCTGATACCAATTAAAGGGCGCATAGGAAATATTGAGAGTGGGAAGGGGGGATGAGTCCATATTTCAAAACTTAAAAATTGTAAAAACACGAAATCATATAAAACATAATAAGAGCAACCATCAAGGCACAAACACCAAATTTATTGTGGAAAACCCTTACGGGTGAAAAACCATGACATATACAGCTTTCATTAACAAAATGAGCACCAACTTAGATTAAAAATGTGAGCACCAACCCACAAAGAGCATCAACTCATAGAGAGCACCAACTCTCAGAAAGTAATATATTATCTCTAGTATCTTTTTGCAAATTAGCAATGAAAATATGTTGAATATCAATATCAGGCACATGATAAGAAATATGAGCACGTAAATATTTAAACTTACCAATTAAAGAAGCCACTTTTTATTTAATACTTTGGTTACAATGCATTAAATCAATCAAAGAAATATTAAGAACAATGTTTTTTTGAAACTATTGAATGAAAGAATTAGAAACTTTTTGAAAGGAATCAATGGGATACAAAGGTAAAGAAAAGTACCATTTTGAGGCCTTATATCAAAATATTAGATAGTAAGTTCAATTTATCCATGACTTTATGATCATTAGAAAAGTCACTACATAATTTTTGTAAGGTCTTCACATGAGGCAAAGGAACAACTTTACCATTATAAGTGAGGTATTTCTATGTATTGAGGGATAGTGGTGTGAATGATTTCCAAGGACAAAGGGCTAGCAATGCCATAGGTGGGAATATTGAATTTGGATTTTGTCACGGGGGTAATTTTTTGTTGTAAGGATGAGATAGTTTTAGAAATACTATTGATAGTGGATTCGATGGAAAGGTTGGTATGAGACATGTGTGGAATATTCAGAGCATTATGGGAAATTGACGAAACGTTGGAATGCAAAAAATGACACATTCTTGTAGGTAGGTATGGACGAAGGTTGAGAAACACATGAAACACTTGAAGGAGGAAGAACAATAGGATTAGGAATACTTCCAATACTAGCATATGTAGGATTGGTGTTTGGAACAGATGTAGTCATGAGAGGTGGAGTGTAGGTAGAAACAATAGGTAATGAAGTAGGAATATGAACACAAGTTTCAACACTAGTGTTAGGTTGAGGTAAATTGAGACATGAGCACAATCCTTAAAGGTTTTTCATTTTTATTAATGAGGTGGGAAATACCACACAAGTAGTCAACACTATTCTCATAATTGTGAATCATCTTCCTCATTGTTTCTACTAAAGAGATGGCTTCGGGATTATAATGTTTTTGTCCTAACCATTGCTAAAAAAATTCAAAGTCATGGGATATATTTTACACTCTGGTAGGAAACACTCTAAAAGTTTCATCTTCATCATGAGAAGACTGGGAAGAAGGATTTTGAACAATAGTGAGCATGTCATTAGTAGGCATGTCTGTCTCATCAAGATTCCTAAGAAACAAAGATGAATCGAGATCAAAGGAACCCATACGTCTATGACTTCTCCTAACTGAAATTATATAGATAGGACTCAAAGTTATAATAATCGTGCACAAGGTAAGGAAAGAAGTGTCTAAATAATGCAAATATTAAATTTGAAAGAAATATATAAAAACTCATTAAATTTATGCAATATAAATGTAATTAAAAGACATAATTGTACATGAAATATAATGAATAGCACATCTAACTATCAATCAAAAGTGGAAATATCATACATCAGGTTCACCAAAATCTACAATATGGAAAAGTTGGAGGGCAATGCAATAAAATATATAGAAGTCTTCCAACTTTTCCTAATGCATAATTGGAAGGAAGATGATCTAATAGGATCAAGTAGGAGTTAAGTGCTAAGTGCAATGATATTTTGCGATAATGATTAGGATGCATTGGATTTGAGGGGATATGTTAGGACAATGCAAAATAGAAGGCTAAATAGGGAGAACAGACAAGTTTTAGCAAGCACATACTGACAAACAATAGACATCAACCTATAAGTACTTGAAACAGTAACCAGAAGATAATACTAACCTGTGGTTTCAATTTGGATTTGAATTGTAGAGTATAGATCACGTTGGGAATTTTTCTCCTAGGTACATATCACCAGAGTCATTATGTACCCTATAAATTTTTCTAAAACTTTCACGAATAGTTTGTTGGATCTTGCACTTTCCAAATTATGTCCTGATAGGTTCACCACCTATTCCTATATATAGAAAAATGGGGAAATGTTGTATAAATGGGTTTTCCTTGGTCAAACCTTAATTGAGGAATCAACCTTTAAATTAAAATTAAATTGTATAAAAGGAAAGTATGTAAATATAAAAGTAAATGTTAGATCTACCTTGAAAATATGTATACTTCCATAAATAGATATTAAGACCCCACATATTTGTGAAGATGCTTGTATATTTTTTGAATTGTAGGTGAACCTTGGAATGTAGAAATGAATGAAGGATGCCTTCACAAATGCATAGATCCATGAATACTCCTCATAAATCTTCAATTTGTTGTTATGATTGATAGACACTTGTTTGAAGAGAAGAATGCATGTGGATGGTCAACAGATCTTCTTGACTGATTGAGAAATCCTCTGTTTGGCCATCATGGGAGGGAAGATTGCTACAATTGAGAAGATAGCCTTCATAGATGCCCTGGATGCTTGAAAACTTGATCTTGAATGCTTGGATGCAAAATTGTAGGAGACCAATTTCTTGCCTTATGAACTTGATTTCCAAATGAGGAGAGGTATACCACTTATATACATATCACAACATTTTGGGATTCAAAAATTAGAGGAGACCAAGACATGATCTACTATCCCACTAAAACACCACAATGGGCCACCCATTTGAATTTGGGCAAAATTTTAGGTTATAGATCGCCCAAGGTGTTTTTTACCCTAGTACACATTGCCCATGGCATTTTGTACCCACAAAAATAAGCTAAAATTTTAATGGGGAGTCAGGAAGGAGGAAAAGATGCCAAAACTAGAGGAGATGAGTTGTTGGATCAATCATAACAAACATGAAGTCTTGAGAATGCCAAAATGGGGCCTAATAGAGTATTTTGTTACAGTGCTTAGTTTTTAGGATAGTACTATTGTATGATAGGTACCTTCTTTAGCACCTTGGCAATGTACATCTTACGCATCCCACTTTTCACATTGCCTCAAGTTAGCTTAGATACTTAGATACCTACACTTTAAAAAGCTAAACAAAACTTTATGAAGACGCTCTCCAAGCCACTAATTCTATATAAAAATGACCTCTTCATGTGATATGAATCTTATATGCTAACCTTGATTCTCACACCTAAAAAATCATCATGTAGTACAAATATCTAGATATAGATGCTTTGACAACTTCATAAGCAATATCTAATGCATGGGAACCTACAACCCATATAGCAATATTCTATCATACATGTTGTCATCAAATGTTATGACATATGTAATAATTATTATAAATATTATTAAAGCATATGACATGTGTCAAAGCAATTCGAAATGAGAGATCCTAAAGGGAAATGCCCACGTATTTTATTTTTTTCCTAAGTCCAAACAATGAAGTAACTTTGAATTTATGTGCAAGTTCTTTTAACACTGTTGTTAAATCAGTTTCATCCATTATGGATAAATTACAATAAGATTAGATTAAAAAATGATGAATTTTATTTACAAGGTTGATGACAGCTAAATCCTAACATTGACCAAGGCTAAAATATCAATAAATAAAATAATCGACTGCAACAACCATCAGGGGTAAAAAATATGGAAGCTAGTAATAGTGATATGAATGGAGGATTAAGCTTGACACTCAAGTGACAAAGTATATTTTAAGAGATAAAATAAAATTAGAACATGGATGATTAGGACAACAACCATGAAAGCTTGAAGTCAAATGGAATCCCTACTTGGGAAAATTTTACAAGGTTATAACTAAATCGTCAATATTACATGAAATATTATGTTGCAATGAAGAATCTTGATACCCCAATTGACAAATGGTGATGCATTGGAAATTAATAGAAATATTCCAATTTGTAATCCAATAAAATATTGATGGGATTAAAGGCTTACACTATATCTATTGAAAATCTATGGTTATTTACAAATAAGAAAATTAGGTTGCTTTAATAAAAAAATCCATTGACATATTCATTTTCTTTGTCATGCTAAAATCAACCACCTTAACATGCTTAATAAACCTACCTCAAATGAACATAATACATCAATTTAATCAACATTACCTCACCACAAGATAGCGGCACCAAGAAATGGAACAAATCAGCAACACAAGAAGAACATCTCATAACTAATGATTTGCGTGAATAAACCCTTGCAAAAAAAAACTCCATAAAGAAGAGAGACCACACATGCATTATTCTTAATTATAATGTTACAATACATTCACTCCTATCACACTTTTTCTTCAATTTGATTACGCTTTGTAACATCTACAATTTGCAAAAAGCCCTTACATTCTACTAACCCAAAAGTGCCAATTTTTAGAAGAGCTAGCATGAGAAAAGCAATGTTGAATTTTGAAATAAGAGTTAAATACCACTTTTAAACCCATACACCAACATTATTGGAGAATTTGGAAATTTACTAAAATATAATTAATAATCACACTGTCTTCACATGGGTGCCTAACCCACAACCAATCAAATCTAGTCAAACCTGAGTGCTCCATAACTCACTAATGGCTCTTACGGCCCCACATATAGAACATGCAATGACATGTACACTTGGATGCCCTACTAAGGAAGACATCAAATACAAATAATCAACATCTATTGACACGCAATTCAAGATGCTCCACTTCCTAAAATGGGTCCATCTAAGTAGAATATTCCTCCATTGTATTCTATAACCATCACCAACATATGTCCGCTTCTTTGGAATACAATTACAATTTATCTTCGAAAATAAATAATAAATATTTTGAAACTCGTGTCTTCTATAACACTTTTTAAGAAATGTGGAGACACATGAAAATGACATTATAATGCAAGGAAAACACCAGCTATCCTAACGAAATAAAACCAATAAGAATGACATACCAGTATGGAAATCACAGTTAATAAACTCTAATAACACATAGAAATTCATGAAAATGATCCACACAACTTTACTCTTTAATTTTATTTGGACATTTTAAAACCATTGAAGCATGATGAATACAAAGAGAACAATGTTAGACAAGCTTAGAATTTTTATAAAGGGAAAACTGACTTGTATTATTTCAAATAAATCATAAAAATAGGTTTACACAAATTAGTATAACAAATTGACAAACACAGCTTATTCTGCAAATGTTTCAGACACATGACTGGATTCTAACATATTACATGGCACTTATTAGTCCTATTAGAATCATAACTAAATTTTAAAAGTGGTGGTGAGTAGGTAAAAGTTCACATTATGAAATAAAACGGCTAAACGATGTCAAATTACAACCCGTGGAAAACAAAGGACATTTACCAGCTTCCGTGGCGGATTACTAGACGGATAAGATCTCCTCATCATTACCGACAGACGATGATGCATATGCGTAGCTCGCTAATGACTTTATGCTTACGTTGTGTGATTTTAAACTGCGGAGGAAAAGGATTTGAGTGTCGAGCTGAGCTTTTTGTTATGTGGTGGACAGTTTAACGTCTGGCCTGAAGATTTATTTAGAGAGCGAAGTTTCTCAGAAATATCTGAAGCATATTATTTAGGAAAAGATGAAAAGGACCCGCTGTTCTTGAATGGCCATTTGTGTGGGCCAATTGATGCCACACCTCTGCTAGACTAGGTCCTACGGAAGCCCTTTTATTCCTTGTTTGCAGTTGGGGACCATTTTTGCAAATAATTCACCTCTATTCTGTCAATTTTCAAGGGCGGCCGAAGCACCAGAGCAAATTAGTTGTAAGCAATGAACATTGGATTCGATTTTGCTTGCTCTTGGTTGTTTGTGTAGCTAGTAGACTAATTCAACTTAACACTTATATTTTAGAATGTGTGAAAGATTTGTTTGGGAGTGCTTGTTCTTGTATGTGGCTGAGAGTGAGTTTTGTTATAATTAAAAGTCTATTAAAAAAATTATTTAGAGGATTAATTACTGTTTATTTTTTGTTGAAGAAAGTTTGCAATCAGATCAATTGTACATCTCTATTGTTAGCAATAGCATACCATCACTGGGGCATCTATGCATAATTACTAGATCAATTGTACAAATTTTTTGGTCAATGGCTAATAGGAGTATAGAAAATATGTTTGTGACAGCATCTTGAAATGACCCTTTATTAACCCTTATATTCATTATAGATCCTACAATGTTCATTTTTACTACTCAATACCAGAACAATAGCTTTAAATAGTTAAGTAACTTGAAACACAACTAATAAAATCTTCTAATCTAGCGTACAAACTTATACAAACTTAAAGTACACAAAGTTGGCCATAACTATTACTGGTGCTCTTTCTCTAGCGTGTAGCTGTTTTATATATAATCCTGTACTGGTAAGCAATCACGTCAATCACGTCATTCATTAATACATATGACAATTAATTGAGATGTAATGTTTTTATTAACCGGCATAAGAATTCTACCAAGTGATTTGCCAGCATTAAGGTAAGCACCCTCTGTCATTTGGGTGTTGTTTGAGTTCTATCATTCAGTCTGGGATTTTTGCCTACTTTTTAGTGGAGTCCTCTGTTGGTTTCAACAATACCAAAATGTTTGACGTTTTCTTGAGCTTTCGCGGCCCTGACACCCGCCAAGGGTTTGTGAGACGACTGTACGATGCTCTTGTTAGAGAAGGCATTCGCACATTCTTAGACAAAAAAAGCTTGCACAAGGGCGACCATATCCCTACTTCTCTGGAAACAGGAATCAAGCAAAGTAGGATCTGCATTCCTGTTTTCTCCGAGAATTTTGTACAGTCGAAGTGGTGCTTGAAAGAAGTGCTGTATATGCTTGAGTGCAAGGTTGAAATCTGCCCTGTGTTTTATACTGTTTTGCCTGAGGAGCTTCGGTGCCCAGATGGGAGTAGATATGCATTCGATCTCAACAGGCACGGTGATGGAAGCACAGGGTTTATAATTCAGTGCAAAAATGCTTTACAACTTGTATCCACCCTAACCGGTTGGTGTTTCAATCAAAACTCCGGGTAAATCTCCACCAAAACACCTTTATTCTTGGAATTTTGTGGTTGGGGGATGTAAAGTATACAAGTTCACATGTTTGCAGGGAGGAGAGGTTGATTCGAGATGTTGTTGGCGATGTTGTAGAGATCTTGCGTGCAAAATGGCCAGACAAAGTGTATCTGGATGTTCCTATTTGTTTTGGTTTGGACTGGCCAGTGGAGCATGTCTTGAGATTACTAAAAGTAGCGGATCGGCAGAAGGAGATTGTGAAAGTGGGTATACATGGGATGGGTGGGATGGGTAAAACCACCCTGGCCAAGGTTGTTTACAAACAACTCTTGTTCTCTCAATTTGAAGTGTGCGCTTTTGTTCTCAGTGTGGGGGAAAGATGTCAAGAGGCGAATCAGGTTGTGAAGCTGCAAACCTTCATGCTCAGAGATGTGTCAGAATTCAGAGGTGAAGTGGATCATGTTGATCGAGGCAAGGGACTCCTCCAAGACTGTCTACAGGGTAGGAAAGTTCTGCTACTTCTCGACGACATTCAAAGTCCTGAGCAGCTCGAAGCTTTTCTGGGAAATTTCATGGGCTTCGGGGCGGGCAGCCGTGTGATCATTACATCGCGCGATGAACAAATTCTAAGAGTGGCTAACGTTGATGAAGTGTACGAGGTATGCGGGCTTCCTCACAAACATGCCATGCAATTGTTTAATTTCTCCGCCGTTTCTAATTGCTGTCCTAATTCAGATCAAGAGCTGCAAAATCTGAGCAATAATATTGTTAGTGCCTGTGAAGGCCTTCCTCTTGCCCTGACTATTCTTGGTAAAACCCTTGTTGGTCAAGGAGATAGAAATGTGTGGAAAGATACAGTCGACAAGCTAAGATTTGAGCCTACTATGCAAAAGAAACTTGAAACCTCCTACCACAACCTTGATGGCTTTGAGAAGCAAATGTTTCAAGATATAGCTTGCTTTCTAGCATGGAGGGAGAAAGAAATTGCAATGATGTTTTGGGCGGATCTGAAGTGGAATCCTTACTCATCTCTCGAACATCTCTTGCAAAAGTCTCTGATAAAATTGGGCCCTGGTAGCAAATTGCTGATGCATCCGTGCCTCCGCGATTTGGGAAGAAGTATATCAAATGAAATATCCAGAGAGCCTCGTAAACGCACAAGGCTATTTGACGAGCAAGATGTGCACCACGTTTTATGCCGCCCTTCGGTATGGAATTCTTCCTACTCTTATTGTCTTTCAGGCATTGTTGGGATATTAGAGTTTTTTCAGTTTAGTGTTTTTTTTAATAATTTAAGTTTTTAGAACTTTTTGGTATATTAACGAACAATTGTAATTCAATCATCAATGCCTAATTTTTTAAATCAATAGAACAATTTATCTGTATTTCTCTCATATAAATTCTGCTTGCAACAATTAGAATTCGCTGAAAAATATTAGTGAATTTCACTCAGGAGAAGGCCAGGAGCGTGCGTTATCTTTGGTATGAGCCGAAGGAGCCCATGACATTGACGGCAGAGATGTTCAAGTCCCTGTACAACTTGCAACTTCTTTGGCTTGCAGATGTTGTGATAGAGCGAGGCTTTTCTGAGCCGCTCTACTTTGAGGATTTGAGATGGCTAAGATGGAGAAGATGTTCATCACAATCGCTACCTCCGGGAATGAATTTGAAAAGTCTAATTATCCTGGAAGTGACCGATAGCCAGATTACCCATCTTTGGGACGAACAACATCCAAATGTAGTTTATACATATCTTTTTCTTTTCTTTCCAATCTTGGTTTAGGAAAAATAGGAATAAAAAGAAAGAACACAGCAATCATGTTTGTTCGCCTTTTCCTACTTTCTAGGGTTTCAAATCTATGTAATTGTATCATACAAGTTGAAGGTAGTGAGTGTTTGGATGAAATTCTTATTATTTATAAATGTTATAATGTGTGGACAGTTGTGGCCTGGGAAACTGAAGGTGCTTAATTTGAGTGGGTGCGAATCGCTGATGAAGCTTCCTGCCACGCCACTCTATTCAAACTTGAAGTTTTTAAACTTGCAGAATTGCCATTCATTGAGAAGCCTCCCTAACAGCATGGGAAACCTCCGTAGCTTAGTTTCTCTCAACATGAAAGGCTGCGGTGTTTCTTCTTTGCCTGAGGGTTTTGGTGAGCTCTCAAAGCTGCAAGATTTGAATCTGTCATGGTGTAAGAATTTGTGCAGTCTTCCCGCTAGTTTTGGCAATTTGAATCGTTTGGAAAAACTTCAAATTCACCACAATACCAAGCTAGCAGAGCTACCGGGCTCCATTGGCGGCCTAAAAGCTTTGTCTTACTTGGATGCCAGCCACTGCCAGCTGTCTGGTAATGGACTTCCAGTGGCAATATTGGAGTTGTCCTCCTTAAGAATCATCCATCTCGAACATAACAGATTTCGCAGCCTTCCCAGCGGCTTAGAAAAGTTAAGTGGACTTTGGGAGCTGCATTTGGACGGCTGCGCCGAGCTTTCTGCGTTGCCTCCACTTCCGCCATCTCTGGAGATGCTTTCAGCACGTGACTGCATGAGTTTGGACACATTATGCTGCTTCTCAGGATTGACTAGTCTTACCAGATTAGACGTAAGCAATTCACATCGTGTGACGGAGGTGCCTGGGTTAGAGTCTTTGCAGAGATTAACAAGCTTGGAGTTGGTGGGGTGCCAAAATATGACCACCGACAAGCTCGGAATCTGCTTACATGGTCTCAAATCTTTGGAGAGCGTTTTCATTGGCGGCCCCGGGGTTTCAACATCGCATCTCCAATCTTTGTATGATTCCATTCAGGTAAATTACAAATGGTAGAATCGTCCCAAATGATACAAAAACAATACCTAATATTTAACTAACTCATGCATACTAGTATTTTGCAGGCCATCTCTTTCGATAGTGAATGTTTAATGTCTACTATAGCGATCTCTTCAAATTGGCTCCATGCTCAGGCAGATGGATGTAACGCCCAAGAAGATAATTGCTTTGATTTATGTGAGATTGGGTACTGTGCGGGATATATTGTTTGCTGTCTTTCGCTTGGCCAAGTCTTTGATTGCGAAGGCAGGAAGAGGCTGCGCTACAGCATTGAAAGAAATCACAGATGTGAAATTATCCACCCAGAGATGGATGATGGAAGTGAAGATGTGTTGGAAGTACGCGTTGTGAGAGTGGAGGACGATTTTGAATTCGATTGGCTTAGAATGGGAGATAAATTGAGGTTGATTGTACGTTCTGATCACCAGAATTGGAAGGCTTGCTTCAAATTTTTGATGTATGATCCTGTCAATGCAGTTAATCCCCAGGTAGAAGAGAACCCTTATGGTACCATGACTTTTGGTGTGCCAAGCTATTCCGATTAAATAGAAAATCAACAAGATTTTTTGACGACTTAATTCTAAAGGGCACATCGATTTCTTAAATTTGAAATGTTTTTAGGAAAAAAGTGAATATTGTTAGCAAATATAAATTCATTATCAGGGAACATTGTCGGCATAGACCAACCAACATCTAACTCTATGACTTACATTTATTATGTATTGCCTATAAATTCAATGAATTAGAATGATATTCAAAGCCCATTTGATGGTTTTCTCCTCTGTATCATGTGTTTTAACTTGGTATGAATCAAAATGCAATATCAGAGCTCATTTGCTGTCTTTAGAAATTTGTAGAAAAGTTCTAAATTAGACTGAGTGAATGGTCTGAAGCAATTGTGAATCATTTAGTGGCATGCTCATGGGCTTTGAAGGTGCTGAAATTAGAGATAGAGAGGTGAGTTGTAAGAAAGAAGTTTTCAGTTTAAAATAAAACAAAAGAGGAGTTGGTTAACTTCGTAGTTATAAATATTAGTTGTGAGAGTTTGTTGTGATTGCACGAGGTGTAAAGTATTTGAGTGTCTATATGTTGGTGGTGAGATGGTAGAATCTGTTTGTGTCATTGGGTTCTCCGAGTTCAATAAAGTTATTAAGAAAATTGTTCGATGATATCTCTCAAGAGACTGATGTTTTGCTCTCAAAAAATTATCGATAATATTTGGGAGGTTGTTGAAAAGAGGCCAGTCCTAGAGCTAGGAAAGTTTTGTGTTGTTAGTGGGCTATGTAATTTTGGGCAATTGTTTGAGTGTGAGTCACCTTTGTTAAAAAGAAAAACCAAAGTATGTACTGTACCTGATTTGTTGTAAGGGGCACATCATTGATTGTACCTGACACCCTAGAGTTTTTGGGTTAACATATTGATGAGCCATGTATCTGAAAAGGATTCCTATAGAACTAGCGAGTATAGCAACTGGGTACCCATGTATCTCAGTAGACGAATTTCTTTTTATATGGACTCAATAATCAATTTTGATGTAGGTACAAAAGGATAAAAGCCTAGATTGATGATGGTTTCCCCATTATGATGGTGTGTAGTCATTAGAACCAATGTATATTTTGTATTTGGTAATCCAAAACCACTTGTTGAGAGGTTCCTGGTAAGCCAAAACCACTTTCACGTGAGGCTTTTGGTTATCCAAAACCACTTGAGTGTGAATTTTATTGTGATTTTCAAACTATTTGTGCCTGAGGTTTGTGCTTGGTCAAAACCACTTGAGTGCAAAGTTTGTGGTGAGTTTGAAACCACCTCAGAATTGTGTCAGTTAGGTGTAAGTTGTAAAAACCCAAAGTAATTATGATAAGGGGAAGCAATATGATAGATGAAATTTATGAGTGATTGTAAACAAGTACCTAACAAGGCTATAAGCCAAGACCCATCACTTTTAGATTATGGGGGAATATCTAAGACAATTTCATAATTAATTTATGGGGGAATGTTAGAAAAGATACATTAATTATCAGGGAGCATTGTCAACACATACCAACCACCCAAGACAGACAACCACCACATTATTCACATGTTTACTATTTTGTCTACCCGACATAAAGATCACAACTAACCCCATGACTTATATTTATGATGTATTACCTATAAATCTAATGAATCAAAATGCAATATCAGAGCTCATTTGATGGCTTTCTCCTACATATCATGTGTTTTAACTAATATTTGGTTCCGTACTAGATTTTCCATATTCCCACCCTTGCATTGATATGAAACGCTTATTACCTTGAGATGGATTTTAGAACCCTGATAGGTTTAAATACATATCTAGAAAAAAATTAATAAATAAATAAATAAACTTGCAAATTCTTACTAAATATTGTTTAAAACATAGGTTGTATTAGGTTTAGTTTTGATATAGAAAATTTCACAAAGCATATCTAGAGTTAAGGTTCATCATTAGATATGCATTTTAAAACATATTTTTTGGGATTAATATTTGTGAAAATTATATGAAAGTTGTCACCAATTACTTTCCAGTTGTTTTTAAACTTGGTTTGGGCAAGAAATTTGCTATTCTAGATCTTGGTTTACAAATAATGTGGTTTTTAATATATAAGACATATTGTAGTGTTTAACATTTGGAAATGCAAGTTGTTAGTGTATTTATTTATTTAATTGAACTTAGGCTTTTGAGCTTAATTAGTCATCTATGTTCATTTGACACTTGTCTACACTAGTTGTCATCATTTAGAAGTTGTATTGGAGAGCTATTGATTCCATTTCAACACCTCATCATAAGTTTGTGGGAGGAAACTCCCCACCACTCATTGAGTGTTGGAGCCCACTTTTGATTTTACCCAATCACTCTTCCTATTTGTACTTACTTCTCCAAACTAATGAATAGTCAACTATTGCTCTCAATTTGATATAGTGCTCTTTTTTATCTCTTAGATTCTGTAGAATTTTACATTGTATCAGAGTAGGTTTGAGATATTTTGAAGCCTAAAATTTGAGAGCTTGAACTCTGCCCGATGTGACATGAAAGAGGATCAATTAATCATTTCTGTACTTTCCAAATTAGGTTTTGAATTTTCTATGTTTGTCTCTACCTTCTTTTCTACTAAAAGAGCCCTTGGTACCTCATGGAAAATGCCCACACTAGATGACTTCATTTCTGATCTTACAAGAGAGCAAGAAAAGTTAATTCAAATGGGTGCTTTGAAATCTACTATGGCACAAGGTATAATTGTAGAAATTGAAAAGAAACAAAAGGCTAAAGGAGAGAAAAAGAATACTAAAAAGGACAAGGAAGGGAAGAAAGAAGAAAAAATTGACAACTTCAAAAAGGATAAATCATTTCAAAGTAAATCAACTACTGAGAGAGTTCAATATTTCTTTTGTAACAAATCTGGTCATGAAGAGCATCAATGCATGAAAAGACAAATTGATCACCTCACTTTCCTACTCAAAAAGAATACTATTGAGGTAACTGATTATGTCAACGCTTCTTCTTTAAATTAGGAAATTATTAAGGACAAAGAGAAACTGAAAGGCATGGTCTTATTTGCTCAAGCCATTATGGATTATGGTGTTACACACCCTATGGGTTCTCAACTTGATGTGGACTCTTCAGATCCATATTCCAATCCTCATTATTTAGATGATTCAGAAAATGACAATCATATTTAGGAATATTTTCAAGAAGGATCACAATCTCTTCTTGGTGTGCAGTCTACATAAAAAACATCATCATCCTTTGGGAGGGCCTTATAGGATTCTTCACTTCTGGTCTCTTTTTTGGAGGATATTTTTTCCCAATGGGTTTTCTATCTTTCTCCTTTTATGAGAGAATTCATTATACATGGGTACCTCACCAGGCTAGTAGCCAAGACTCATTTTTTATTTTCTCCACCTAAGTTATTCTTAGTGGGGTGTTAGTGTATTTATTTATTTAATTACGCTTAGAATTTTAAGCTTAATTAGTCACCTATGATCATTTGACACTTGTCTACATAAGTTGTCATCATTTAGGAGTTGTATTGGAGAGGTGTTGATTCTATTCGAACACCTCATCCTAAGTTCATGGAAGGGAAATTGCCACCACTCATTGAGTGTTAGAGTCAACTCCTAATCGACCCAATAACTCTTCCTATTTGTACTTACTTCTCCAAGCTAATGAATAGTCAACTATTCCTCTCACTTTGATATAGTGCTATTTTTTATCTCTTAGATTCCGTAGAATTTCACAAAATTATTTAGCTATTTTAATTAATCAGTTGCTTCACTAGTGAAAGACAAAGAGAACAATAATAATATAGTTGTTATTAAAAGTTGAAACAAATTTTATTATTGGTACAACACATTACATTGCCTATGCTTTTATAGAGAAGTCGACATGCTCAATCTCAATAGAGATGAGTAGTTCTTAAACACTTAGGTAATGTGCATAAATATAAACAATACAAATCAACTATCCTTATTAGGTAATGTGTATAAATATAAACAAAATTGTTGGCAGAAATATAGGAATTGTGAAGAATATGATTGATTATTTCAACATTGTTTGGTATGACTACATGTATGGAGGAAACGTGAGAAGGATAAATTAATGAAATCTAACACTCCCCCTTAATTTCTACCTTGAATGCTATAGTATGTACTACCCCTCATTATGTTACCCTTAACCAATACAATTTTGAAATAGTTTTAGTTTACCATGAACTATCACATAAGGTGGTTTCTAGGTAAAGTAGAAAATGAGTAAACAAAACATATAACCTATGAAGCTGCCACTTAGCAAATGATCATAGGTCTAGTTAAAGTAGAAAATGAGTAAACAAAACATATAAAGCTGCCACTTAGCAATTATATTCTATGTGAAGAACATAACAAATACAAAGAAACTATTGTAAACTAATAGACTCAAACATGTATAATAGACCAGTGGATAGTCATCCATTTTATGTTGGCAGATATATAGGAAACGTGAAGAATATGAATGACTATTTGAACATTTTTGGTATGACTGTGTATACAAAGGAAACATGAGAGGGGGAAATTAATATCTTCCAACAACCAAGACATTGAAATGCTTAAGTTTTATTACGACATCTTTTTTCTAGTTGTCTCACTTCATTTTCAATTGCAAGGCACCTCCAAGGAGAACTCTAAGACCATACTTTTATTAGAATATTAAAAACTTCAAATTCTTAGGCTTCACAAAGTTATTTTTAATTTTTTTTGTAAGCATACTATTTAGGTGCAAGGTATTTCTAAGTTATTATTAGTGACCTTTTTTCAACAACTATTTTGTAACTTCATGATCTTGTTAACCAACTTGCACGTGGTTGTGTATAGAGCCACTAGATTGTTATCTCGTTGTTTATGTCTTATATTGTTAAATATTTGTTACTCTTATTGAGGGGAGACTCTTTATAGCCCTCCTTTGTATTATTATTTTAAATTTACATTATTTAATAAAAAAATGAAAATAAATATTGTTAGTTCTAATTAATTATCATGTCCTTCAGCTTTATTCTATGATACTCTATTAAATGTTTGTTTCTTTTGATTGGTAGAAGCTAATTAATGAATTAAATTAGTTAATAACATAGCTAATGAATGGAGGGATTTCAACCTTTATTGAAAGGCTCTATGGCGGAAAGCCGGTTGTTACTAAATTGTTCGTCAAAACCTGGAACGAAGGTAGCATAGAGATTGAGGGAAGAAAATTCACGGTGATCGAAGATGTCATTTATGCTATGACGGGGATACCCATTGTTCAGAAAAAATTCTATAGAGACCGAAAGATTTTGGACAAACTATTAGTGATTTTGTGAGAGACAAGGAGGAGAAGAATGAGCTCATCAAAGTCGGCACCCATTAAAAGCTTAGATCAACATGTATTATATTGCAGTGCCTTGAATATACTGAGGACGTGAATAAAAGGAAACAATAAGATGGGTTGGTTACATAACTGGTTAACCAACCTGAGTATCTAACCTAACTACCCAACGATAAAGCTAACTAATCTATTATTCTAACATTCCCGCCCTTAATATATTAGGCTTACAAATAACCTCTCTAAAGAGTGCAAACTTCACTTTGCCAAGAGGTTTAGTGAGCACATCAGCAACCTGTGAAGTAGAGGGACAAAACTGGAGCTGAATATTATGCTCGAGCACCTATTCTCGAATGTAATGACAATCAACCTCAATATGTTTGGTGCGCTCATGAAAAATAGGATTTTTGACAAGCTTCAAAACACCCTGATTGTCACAAAACACAATTGCTAGCTGATTTGTTGAGATACCCATATCTGCCAAAATGTGACATAACCATACTACCTCACGAACAGCTTCTCGTGCAGCTTGATATTCAGCTTCAGTGGAGGAAAGAGAAACAACATGTTGCTTCTTACTCATCTATGAAATAGGGCCAGATCCAAGATGAAAGATATATCCTGAAGTTAATCTTTGATCATCTAAAAAATCAGCATAATTTGAGTCAACATATCCTTGCAAGAAACATGTAGCATTCTACTAATATTCCAGACCATACTGAAGAGTACCTCGGACATACCGCAAAACATATTTGGCTGCCACCCAATGATATTATTTTGGTTCTTGCATAAACCTGGATAAATAGCTGATAGAAAAACATAGATCTGGTCTGGTATATGTCAGATAAATGAGACCCCCAACAAGTTTTCTGTAAAGAGTTGCATCTACATGAGGAGAATCTTGGAATTTAGAGAGTTGTAAATTGTGTTCCATTGGAGTAGACACAGATTTACAATCATTCATCCCAAATTTTTCCAAGAGTGTCTTGGCATATTTGATTTGAGAGATAAAAATATGATGCTTGTGTTGCCAAAAATCTAAGCCAAGACAAAAATGTAGCAGCCCTAAATCAGTCATCTCAAAAGATTGCGTCAAATCATGTTTGACAGTATCAATGAGGTCCTCTAAGCTTCCTTTAATTATAAGATCATCTACATATAAAACAAGTATGACAATCTCTGTTCCAACCTTTTTAATATATAAATTAGGATCAAAAGGGCTACAAATAAAACCATGCTGCAAAAGGTGACCATCTATTTTAATGTACCAAGCCCGAGGTGCTTGTTTAAGCCCATATAAGGACTTTATGAGGCGACATACCTTGAGAGGATTGTGTTGATAAATGAAACCTTCTGGTTGGATCATGTAGACTTCTTCTGTAAGATCACCATTCAAGAAAGCACTCTTGACATCCATCTGATGAAGCTTCCATCCTTTCTGCATAGCTAGAGCACATACAATTCTGATAGTTTTGAGCTTTGCAGTGGGGGCAAAGGTTTCTTCAAAATCTATTCCTTCTTGCTGAGCATATCCCTTTGCAACAAGACGTGCCTTATACTTTTCAATAGATCCATTTTCCTTATATTTAGTTTTGAAAACCCACTTGCATCATTTGGGTTTCTTGCCAGCCGGCAGACCAACAAGTTTCCATGTGCAATTCTTGACTAGAGACACATACTCAACATCCATGGCATGCTTCCAATGGGGTTGACTAAGAGCCTCACATAAGGTATCTAGTTCAACACTGTTCTCAATTGAGCACATTAAGGCTAAATTGACCTCATTGCGTGTTTTTCTATGGGTTCTAACTCCTGTAGAGAGATCTGGGGGAGAACTTAGGTTAGAGTCCCGAAGTGTACTCTAAACCCATTTCGGATGTTGTTTCGACTGACTGGAATTTTGGTTTGGCTGGCCAGACAACTCCAAGATACCCAAATCCACATAGAGATCACTAGGTAATTCTTCTTTCCCCCCAAGTGGAGAAGAAGGCTCAATCTCATCATCAGTGAGTGAGAGAGTCTTATGAGAGGTCGTAGGAACAGTGACAGGAGTGTGCAGTGGAGAAGAAAAAGAAGATTCATCAAAGACCACATCTCTGCTGATAATAATACGATGGGTCTTGGGATCCATAAGATGATAAGCCTTGGATTCAGAACTGTAGCCCAAGAATATACAAGGGAGGGTCCAAGAATCAAGCTTCTTCTGCTTCTGAGCGGGAACATGCATATAGGCTGCACAACCAAACACTCAGAAATGTGAAACATATGGTTTGTGGCCACTCCATACCTCTTCGGGTGTTTTATTGGTGAGAGCCTTAGTGGGAGCTTGATTAAGCAAGTATACTACTGTGCGAACAGCTTCTGCCCAGAACTGATTACTCAACTTTGCGGTAGCAAGGAGACACCGAGCCATCTCCAAGATAGTTCTATTGCGCTAGTCTACAATTCCATTCTACTGAGGCGTATAGGGAGCAGTCAAATGTTGCTTGATGCCGTGAGTCTTCAAAATCTCAAGAAACTCAGTAGAAGTGAATTCTCCCCCACGATCGGAGCGAAGAACAAGTAGAGGCTTGGTAGTTTCATGAATCACCGTAGAGTAGAAGGTACAAAAATGAGAGAAAGCCTCACTCTTCTACTGGAGAAAATAAACCCAAGTCTTCTGAGAAAAATCATTGACAAAGAGCTGGAAATAGCGGCATCCCTAAAAAGAAGCAGGAAGAGGTCCGTAAAGATTGGTATGAACAAGGGCAAGTGGTTCTGAAGCATGACAGGTACTATACTGGAAAGAGTCGCGATGTTTTTTTCCTGCAAGACAGTCAGAACAGACAGGCATAGAAGACAAAGAAAGAGAAGGAAGACCTCAGACCATCATATGAGAGCTCAGCTGAGAAAGTGATGTAGCAGAAAGATGACCATATCTGTAATGCCAAAGGGAGGTGGATGCCATAGTAGAAGCACAAAGCACAACACCCAAGGAGGAAGTTGTATCAAGCGCAAAAAGATGCCCCTACTTGAACCCACGGGCAAGGATGATTCTATCTTTGGAGATGAGGCAAGTTTTGACACCATCCTTGACCTGAAACTCTACCTTAAGGCTGTGATTTAAAAGTTGACTAACAGACAAAAGATTGCTAGTAAAACCAGGAACATAGAGAACATTGGTCAGAGAACAACTTCTTGTGGTAAGAGGAATGGTAACTGTACCAATCCCTTCAGCCACATACTCCTTGTCATTAGTAATATGAATAATATCACTAGTAGTTGTATGATTCAAAGTATCAAACAACCCATGATCACTAGTCATATGTTTACTACACCAGAATCAATCAACCAAACATCACGTGATGATGGAGCAGTTTGGGATACAAGCACCAGATTTGGAGTTATATGAGGAGCAGGAGTATCTTCATCAAGAGATCCATCAGACGTCTTAGCTTGTTGGGTAGCAACATTACCATGGTGACGATGACTAGGATAACGTCCATGAGGTTGGTGTGAATGACTGCGACTGGAAGAGCACTCTTTACTTGAAGAACTTTGAGTAAGGCCATTGTACCAACACCGATTTGTATTATGAGTATGAGTATTAAAAATGTGGCACCATCAAGGAGAAGACTTCGGTTGGGAAACTTGTGAAGAAGATGATTGTGGGGGCACTTGAGATGAAGATGACCCCTGATGAGCTCTGTGGCTACGTTGTCAGTGAGAGACAAGAGCTTTTTCTTCAAATTCCTTATGTACAGGTTGAAGAGCTTCTTCTTATTGTAGTAATTTTATCAATTCTTCAAATGATACTCACTGCTTTGTGATGTTCAGGGTAGTGGCAAATGTCCAGAACTTAGGAGGGAGAGCACGCAAAGTAATAGGAATGAGGAGGTTTTCTTCTACCGTCTCGCCAAGAGCAAAGAGTTCTCCATGAAGAAGAGATACATGGCACAAGAAATCTACAATTTTCTCACCACCTTGCACATGAAGCGTATGTAGTTTAGATTGTAAATGAAGTACCTGGGCTTGATTCTTGGCCTCAAAGATTGTCGAAAGAGCCTCCCAAGCTTCTTTAGATGTCTCTACATCTCGGACATAGGGTTGAGCCTCATTAGATATACTGAGAGTGATAAGCATTAACGCTTTTGTATCAGTTTTGTCAAATTTCTTCTACTCATCTGCATCAGCGAGATGTTTAGTAACACCTGTAACAGTGTCCCACAAATCCTTGAACTGGAGAATGGTGCGCATCTTGGTTTTCCATGCAGCGTAGTTACTTCCATTAAGAAGTTGAGTATCTAACAAGAGAATTTTTGGAGCAAACATGATAAATGACACAGAACAATAAAACTGAGATAGTCCTTTAAGGACAAAGAGAATGGAGATGGGCACGGTAAGTACATGCAGTGAGATGGGGACACTTCTGTGGGCGTTCTACCTCATCTTCATCATCTCCATCGTAACCAGCCTTGAGTTGACTCTGAATCTTTTTGGCTTGACAACGGACATCACACAGAAACCAATGGAGGAGCCCTTGCCGAATCAATTCATCAAACCTTAGATTTCCAATATTTTGAAGAGCATCAAAAAAGGCAAAATAAAAACCTGCATTATCACGGGAAGCATGTTGTGTTTCCTTATTACTTGCGACACTGCAAGCATCATTAGAAGATGCTGACATTCAACAAGAAGATTGATATCACAGAGTGGGAACACATTCGTCAGAAATGGTTGATTAACTACACATCATTCTACCAGTGCCTGCTGCTACAAGAAACGATTCACTTTGATGGTTAAAGAAACTGCAAATTGCCTGGACTGCAATATTACCCAGCATTTTCTCTGATACCACATAAAAGCTTAGATCAACATGTATTGTATTGTAGTGCCTCGAATATACTGAGGATGTGAATAAAAGGAAACAATAAGATGGGTTGGTTACATAACTGGTTAACCAACCTGAGTAACTAACCTAACTAGCCAATGATAAAGCTAACTAATATATTATTCTAACACCCATTACCTACCTGAAGGACTGAAAATGTTGTGGCGGTTTTTTCTTCGAGCTGTCATCTACTACATTACTCTAGACTCCAGGTTTGATAGAATTCGGACCTATCACTTTGTTCTGCTGAATCACTTTCACAATGGAATGTTGGTCTCTATCTCCTTTTACTTATATTCTTCCATAAATAATAATATAAATGGGTATAGAGAGAAGGCAATTGCTAACCCTGCCCTGCATGAAGGGCTTTTGCTATCAATCTATGAGTACTTTAAAGCCCAAATCCTGGGCAAGGAGATGATCTAGAAAGAGGAGATAGAGGCCTTGGGTTCAGAATATATCCCCTCATACACAAAAGACAATGAAGGAATGCATTCTGAAGAGATTGAAGAACATGATACGAAGAATATTAACCAGGAGTCGACGTCTAAGAAGAAAAGAGGCAGTCTAGTTAAAGTAAAAAAAGAATTAGCAACCCCTAAAAAATAGAGCACTACTGCTATATCTTCTAAGGAGGATTACAATGAGAACGAGGAGGGCATGGATTTTGAAGGCGACGAGTACCTGACTAGAGGGAAAGGCAGAAAGAGAAAGCTCTCCATGTCTGGGAATTACCCAATCAACAAGGGTAAGGACATGGTGGCAATTGCTGATAGGACTATCTTGGAGGACAATAATCACAGAGCTTCCCTTGTTGTGGACAACAACCCTTCACCATAGACTCATGACATGGGGAAGGACCAGGATAATGAGTTTAGTTGTTATATGGCGGAAAAGGGCAGGATAATTGTTTGGAGGGACTTCAATGTTAAGATGACAAAAATGGGAATAATCAGAGAAATAATTAACCCCAAGGTCCTGGAGGGAGAGGGTGGCCGAATTATGTTGGATGAGCTCATTGACCTATCTATGGTGGTGCTCAGCGATAATACTAGGGAGTTTGACATGAATCTTCTCAATAACACCAGAAACAACATGCTTGACCAATATAGTCCACTATCAAGTGGTTTTTCTATGAGGTGGAAGACCTCAAAAATAGGGTTAAGGGTAACAACAAGGCCAATAGAGATATTGATGCAGAGGAATAGAGTAACCTGAGTACCTGGGTCAAGAAGATGGAGGATAACATGACTAGGGTTGATGCTACCCTAAAGAATATTGCAGAACAAATCTACAACACCATGAAAGCGTCCAGGGAGCACACTAATACTTACATTGACAAGATGGAAGAAAAGCTTGAGGGGAAGGAAGCGGCTAGAATGGTTGTGGATTCAGACTAGGAGCCTGATCAAGGTCCGGGCAAGAGACCCAGAGCTAGAACCAAGAAGACCAAGGACAAGGAGCTGGAGAAGGACATCCAGAAAATCATGGACTCGGCGGCCAACATGGAGCTGATGGAGGCTGAGGTGGCTTTTTCTACTGTCTCTGGTTTAAATCTGCATTTTTAGATGCTTTGCTTATTTTTTGCTCTAGCTTTTTGGCCTGTTCTGCCTTTTGTTCCATTATGCTTTAATCTGCTTACTGTGTTATCTTTAATTACCTTGTTCTAGGTTTCAAGAACCCTGTAAAACTTGTTTTACTTAATAAAAAACATAGCTGACAAATGGGATACATGTCTTTCAAAAGCTATGTTCTAAACTCCAACTTAAAGATCACAATGTTTCCGCATTTTGTTAATTTTTAGTTGTGTAATATGTGTGAGGGAGCTCAAGTATTATATAATAATGCATGGCTAAAAGCAATTTCCACTAGATATGGCCATAGTAAACTTGAGAATTAAGCAAGGAATTGCAAAGTCCAATGTAATAACTAAGTAATGAAAGGGAGATAGTTTTATAATTTGTGATTCAATACACAGCAAAAAAATACAAAGCTATAGCAAATAGAGAATTTGCAATAGAAAATACATTAGATATCTTTTATTTAATCAAAAATATATTACATCATGTCTTCATATATAAATCTTATCTTTTTTAAACACATAAATTTGAATTTCAAATTTTACAACAATGATAACTATAGACTCACATTAACATACATAGCTTGTAAAGAAACCAAAACTTTTAAAACACAAATCTTACTATGTATGAAAATCTACCTAAAGAACACTAAAGCCTAATTTAAAATATCTTCCTAAGAACTCCAACTGCATTGACATTATTAATTCCAATTTTAGTAGCACTCATAGCATCAATATCAAACATGCTCCCCTTCAATGCTAAGCAGACTCATAAAATTAGTCTATGCAACTCATTATTCAATATTTCTAGTACTCTAGTCTTGTAGACTCACTTGGTACTCTTCTTATAGAAGTCAGCTTTGTCTTACTTAGATGCCATCTACTGCCACCTGTCTGACAATGGACTTCCGGTCGCAATATTCGATTTGTCTTGAGCATAACAGATTTCGCAGCCTTTCCAGCGGCTTAGAAAAGTTGAGTGGACTTTGGGAGCTGCATTTGGACGGCTGCGCCGAGCTTTCTGCGTTGCCTCCGCTTCCGCCATCTCTGGAGATGCTTTCAGCACGTGACTGCATGAGTTTGGACACATTATGCTGCTTCTCAGGATTGACTAGTCTTACCAGATTAGACGTAAGAAATTCACGTTGTGTGACGGAGGTGCCTGGGTTAGAGTCTTTGCAGAGATTAACAAGCTTGGAGTTGGTGGGGTGCAAAAATATGACCACCGACAAGCTCGGAATCTGCTTACGTGGTCTCAAATCTTTGGAGAGCGTTTTCATTGGCGGCCCCGGCGATTCAACATCGCACCTGCAATCTTTGTATGATTCCATTCAGGTAAACTACAAATGGTAGAATCGTCCCAAATGATACAAAAACAATACCTAATATTTAACTAACTCATGCATACTCGTATTTGGCAGGCCATCTCTTTCGATAGTGAATGTTTAATGTCTACTACACCGATCCCTTCAAATTGGCTCCACGCTCAGGTGGATGGATGCTTCGGCGAAGAAGATAATTGCTTTGATTTATGGGAGATTGGGTACTCTGCGGGATATATTGTATGTTGTCTTTTGCTTGGTCAAGTCTTTGATTGCAAAGTCTATGAAAATTTCTATTGCAGTCACTGATTATTAATCTTCTATTTCATAAAGATTATTTAACTCCTATTTCATAAAGATTATTTAACTGCTGAAAATAAATTTACAGTTGAATATCGAAAAATAACACAACTGCAACTTCACCAATAAAAATACGGAAAGAAATATGCAACACAAAGAACACAATATTTTTGGACA
>MU226588.1:1572196-1587935 GCA_018584345.1 Thuja plicata | reverse complement strand
ATCTTGTTGTAACTGGCATGAAAGAAAAGGTACTAGCTGATAGGATGACCCTAAGAAATGTTGGTACCAAACTAGGATAGTAAAGGCATTAACTTGTCCAAAAGAGAGGTGATAAGATAGAATTTTTCAAGGGGTGTAAACCAACACTGCCATAGAGGTGCCCACTGAATGGGTGAATACCCTAACACATATGGATCAAGAGGATGATTTACCTAAGTTATATTGATTGAAATTGAATTTTTATGAAAGTGAATGGACAAGAGATTACCAAAACTCTCCAAGTGTGTTATCAATGAAGCTAAAGGTTTATCTTCTCAACAAGGACAGTTTTTAGCTCACCAATTCCAAGCAAGGTCACTTGTGAAATCAAATATCACTAGTTTAAGAGGTTAAAATGCAAGAATCCAAAGTGTAAACAAGCTTCTAATAGCGGGGTAAGTGACCTAATCTTATCTAGATCAACCAAGGAAGACTAAAAAAGATAGGACAACAAATTGGGAAAGTTGATAGTTTGACACTTAAGAATGTAGATTTGTTGATCATTTTGATGTTTGTCTTGATGTTTGGTGTATGTTTTTGATGTTTCACTCATGCAAGACACATCAAGAAAATTGTTTGTTGTAAATAGAACAGTCACTCCACAACCTAGGTAAGCCAAGGAAATATCTGTTGAATTCCCACTTGAACCAAAGTTCAGCCACATCTACTCATAGCGGACAACTTAGAAGCTTGGAGGCATGGGCTCCTCCTAATAGTGCACTCACTTCTTAGGCACACCAAGCTTCGAATCCCAAGGGAATCACTTCCCAAAGGACCGTTGTCTCTACTAAGAGCAGTAAAAATGTGGGATGTTTTAGTCAGTCTCTGACCTTCTACGCCAACAAATAGAGGGTTTTTAGTCACTAAAAAAAAGTTTGTAGTCAAGGCATCTATTCAGGTGGTTGTGATCAAGTCATTTTCCCAATTAAGGGGGCTCTCCCAATCCTTTCAAAGAAAGGTTTTCACCTTAACAATGTAGGGACTTTAATGCACCACTAGGGTACTAGAGGAGATTTTGGTTGCCACAATGAATCTACACCTGTCCACTATGAGACTAATCACAGTGGCATTTTTTATATACTGGTTTGAAAGGGCTTGGCTTTAACCTGTTACTGATTGGGCAATCCACTCTCACTAGTTCTATTAAAGCACTTGGGAGGTAGCTACACTAGAAGAATTATATGAATTTCTCTTGCACCCAAGATCCACAAAAGAAAGGGGAGAGGATACGTTAATATAATTGTTAGGATTACAATCTAAAAGACACTTCAAACACATAAGAAAATGACAACAATGCTTCTGGATTTCTGATCATCCCAAGAGGGCGAGAGCATAGTTTCCTAACATCATTGTCATTCCTAAAGTACCAAAATAGAAGTTCATTTTAGAAGTCTTTCATGTGGGTTCCTATTGTAATAAAACAAAATAAAATTCAAGCACAAATTTTAGCATGCTATCGATCAAGGCAACCTGCAAGACGATTTGTTAGTAGTCTTTATTTGAGTCTTCTTTTCAACGTCCTGCAAACAAGATATGCAATGTATACTCAACTTATGCAAACCCTAGGGTTAGATCTGAAAATAAATTGTTAGGAGCAATAATAACCAGCAAATAATCTAAATAAAAACTCATATCGTGCATTGAACCATGTGAAAAATAAGTGTAAGATAATCATTAAATGCCTCTTTTAAATTTTGATTTTTGACCTAGTCAACAATATTGGACCTATATGACATGAATTCGGATCCCAAACCCTAAATGTAGAAAAGAGACCCCTATTAAAAAATAGAGAGCTTTCCAAAAATGTCATAATTTTAAAAAGATCTTTTCATTTGTGCCCTAGGGAGCCGTTTTCCCAAAATAGACTAGTTTTCATAAATTGACCAAATGAGCTATGATATTGCATCCAAATTTAAAACAAAAAGAATGGAACCCCTGTAGACTTTAAATGCCTTTCCGAAAATGTAAATTTTTTTGAAAAATATGTTGATTTGCGCCAAAAATTAATTTTTTATGAAAAATAAAGAAAAAATTATAAAAAATTCACAATACCTCTGAAAATTCTGAATTGTTTACTGAAGCTTATCTTATATGTCAAAAACCTGCAAAAAACATTTCAGACTGAAACTCCAAGCCTTTTGGGAGATATGATCAAATCTTTGAAAATCTAGGGTTTTCGTCTCCAAGCAAATTTGCACAAGGGGATTCGCTCCAAAAATAATCAAAACCAACATGTAAAGGTGGGTCGCACCACGATGGGTGCCAAAAATGTGTGCTAAAAATGTGTCACACTTCTATGAGTCATTATATTCAAGATTTCTCAAGAATGAGGTCTCAAATGGTGAATCATAGCTCCCTATTCATGGAGTGCAAGGGTTTGTGATGAAGGCCCTAAGTTTAGACCTAGTTATCCTCATGCAAGTACACCATGAAATGAGAGATTCAAAGAGGAAAAGAAAGGATGCTAGTCTACATGATCATCAAATATGCATTGCAAATGAAAATAGAAACTATTCTATATGATAACAATGCATGAAAGGAAATGTGCAAGCTTAATCTATGAAAGGAAATATGCAAAATTAATCTATGAAAGGAAATATGCAAGATTAATCTATGAAAGGAAATATGAATCTAAATTAACACAAATCTACTCTAAATGGATTGCCATGAATGCATTGGAGAAGAAGACAAGAAGAAGAAGTTGCATGGTTCAAGCTCAAATGCTCAAACTCTCCTCCAAAAGCGCTCTCCAAACTTGCAGCATAACAATAGCATAAAAGTGTATCTCTTGATTATCCAAACAAGAAGGAGAGGTTTCATTTTAAAGAGCAATGAACGGTAGACATTAAGAGGTAAAAATAAATGAGCAATGGTGGAGATTGAATCTTGGTTGATCCATGTGCTCATATCTTCAAAAGGCAAAATCAAAGGCTATGATTAAGAGGCAAAAAACCCACTACTTAGGAGTATGTGTGAATAAAAAGCAGCTTTTTTTATTTTTTATTTAATTTATTTCCTTTTTTCATCACAAAGAGGGATTTAAGTGGGGATTTTATTTAATTAAAAGAGGGATTTTCTTTTAATTAAATAAGACTATTTTATTTAATTAAAAGGGATATTTTAATTAAATAAGATAATATTATTTAATTAAGAGAGATTTTAATTAAATAAGATAAGATTATTTAATTAAAAAAGGATTTTAATTAAATACAATTATTTTATTTAATAAAAAAGAATTGTTTTCTTTTAATTAAATAAGATAATTGATGAAATGATCAAACCTTAGGAAATATTGAAATAATTGAATTAATTATGATTTGATCAAGGAAATTGATTTGAATTAAGATGTTGCAAAGCATTGATTCAGGAATTTGATAAATTGAAGAATGGGGGCCCGTAGTCTAGGCGACCATTTTAGGGTGCATACAGATCCTAGATCATTCCTAATGCAGTCAAGGACATTGGGAACTCATTGAGTTTAAAAAAATCCTTATAGCAAGAGTCACACAATAGATGTCATAAAAGAACAACAAATGAATGCAAGATCATCCTTATTATTAAGATAAACTAGTTACATGCCACTAATGTAAACAACAATACATTCTAGTCATACAAGCATGATTAGAACCTTCAACAAGTAATCTTTATATACAATCTACAACAACAATTACATGAACCTTCTATAGGTACTTTCTTCCATCTGATCTATAGATCCGATCTCTACAAGTGTTAAGATGCTATTCTATCCTCTCTTAGTTTCTCTCGCAAGGAAATCAATTACAAGAGTATATAAAGCCTTCACAAATATCAGGTCCGACAAGAAAGATTACATTTCCCAATGATAGGAAAATATATTACAACAAATAGGCCAAAACCCAAAATCATAAGGATCTTCGCACAATGAGTGGAACATGAATCACGATCCCTCAAGTAGGTCAGATGCAAATGTAACATCATCGAGAAATGATTCATTAAGCTTTGTTAGTCAAGAAAACCTTTACAAGATCGGAAACACCAAGAACTAGTCAGAAAACATAAAGAACAAGATAGTCCTCCAAGAATAAGAAAGATCTCATGCGTAAAGTAACAAAATGGTGCAAAAACCTAGGAGAAGGTCCAACATGATTCCATGAACATGCTATAAGGATTGCAACCACCAAGAATATATTCAAAATGATCTTAAAAGAAACACAGAGACTGATCAAACAAGAAAATAGGAAAACAAATATTTTTGGTTGATGCAAGATTACCAAGATCCCAAGATGATCCTACATCAGACACATGAGGTCATTTGAAAAGTGAGCCTCTCACTTTACTAGGGCCAAAGGAAAACCAAAATGGTCAACCTCGGCCTAAGAAATCCATGAAGAATCATCTATTGGTTTGTCCTTCCATTTTACAAGATACTCCATATACCGCTTACCTCTTATACTTCTACCGACTCTGCATCCAAAACATTCTTAATCTGATCCATCTTCTTCTTAGGATACTATTGTTCAATATCTGATCCACCATTGCTATGAAAATATTATTCATGATACTCATACAAGTATGCAACATTGAATATAGGTGGTATATTCATGTCTTCTAGTAACTCCACTTCATATGCATTCCTTGAATAAAATCTCCTCAAGATCTTACAAGGTCCAAATTTATTCATCTTCAATGTGTTGTAAGTACCAATGGGAAATCTACCCTTTTGTAAGTACACCATAACTTCATCTCCTATCTATAATTTCTTATGTATTTGTTTCATGTCTTCTTTCTTTTTGTAAGTTTGATTCATCTTCTCCAAATGTTTTCTAACTCTTTCATGTAATGACTTCATAAATTTTACAAATTATTATCCTTCAACACTCTTCTTAACATCATGATTGGTATCCCTCAATTATGCCACTCCTTTAGGATTAAAACTAGTAACTATCTCAAATGGTGTCATCATTGTGCTCCTATTTACTAAAATATTATATGAAAACTTTGCTCAATGCAAAACTAAATACCAATTGCCTAGCTTATCTCCAACTATACACCTTAATAGATTACCTAAACTCCTATTCAAAACCTCAGTTTATCCATCAGTCTGTGGATAAAAAGTAGAACTATACTTCAAATAATCCTTCATCTTCTTCCAAAGTGTTCTCCAAAATAACCAACAAACCTACTATCACTATCTAAAAAAATGCTTGTAGGTAATCCATGTAATCTCACAATCTCCTTGAAAATTAGATCTGCTACATGCACTGCATCTATAGTCTTCTTACAAGGTATGAAATGTGTCATCTTAGAAAATATGTCTACTACCACAAATACTGAATCATGTCCTCTCTGTGTCTTGGTAAAATCGAGTACAAAATCCATGTTGATATCTTCCTAAGGTTTGATTGGTATTGTTAAAGGTGTATGCAGTACCACATTCTGACTACTACCTTTAGCAACTTGACACACTTTGCAATTCTGAACAAAAATTTGCACATCCTTCCGAATTTGTGACAAAAATTAATTCTCACTTACCAAAGCTACTGTCTTATCAATACCAAAATGTCCTGCCAATCCTCCACCATGTTTCTCCTAAATAATATTATCTCTCGTAGAAATTTTGGGTATACATAATTGATTTCCATTAAAAATATTTCTATATTGAATAATATAATCTAGCCAATTACTCCTATATGCAACAATAGTTTCTCTGCAAGTTTTCCAAGGTTCGGTGAAGTCTGGATCATCCTCATACAATGTTTTTATCTCCTCAAATCACAATACTACAATCTTCATTTCAGTCAAAAAAGCTCTTCTTCTACTCAAGGAATCAATAACTCTATTTGACACGCCACTCTTATGTTTCAACACAAATGTATATCTCTATATGAAATCCACCCATCTCATATGTCTCTGATTTAACTTACCTTGGCTGGTCAAGTAGTTCAATGGTTGATTATCAGTATACATTACAAACTCAGTAGGTAACAAATACCATCTTCATTTCTTCAATGCTTAAAATATGGCATAAAATTCTTGATCATACAATGAATACCTTCTTTTATAATCATTCAAATTTACACTAAAATATACAACATGCCTCCTTTCTTGACTCAAGATAGCTCTTATTGCATCCCCACTAGTATCACAATCTACTTGAAATACCTTATTGAAATCAGGTAAAGCTAACACCAGTTGTTCTATCACCTTCTACTTCAGAAATTCAAAAATCCTTTGTGCTCCATATGTCCACTCAAATTCCTTCCTATCTCCCCTCATAGTTTTAGTCATCAGTCCAAAAATTGAGCTAAATTTTTTGATGAAATTTTGGTAAAAAGTAGCCAACCCATGTAATGGTCTTACCTCTCCAACATTCTTTGGTGTAGGCCACTAAATAATGGCTTGCACTTTCTTAGGATCCATATCCAATCCTTTAGTAGATATTATAAATCCCAAGTATACTAACTCTTCTTTCATAAAAGTACACTTCTTGATGTTGATTAGCAACTTCTCTTCTCTTAACCTTTGCAATACTTGTCTAACATGCATCAAATGCTCCTCTTTTCTCTCACTGAAAATCAAGATATCATCCAAATACAAAATTAAAAACTTACCTAGGAATTTCTTCAAAACTTCATTCATCAACCTCACGAAAGTACTAGGTGCATTAGACAATCCAAAAGGCATAACCAACCATTCATACAATCCTTAATTTATCTTGAATGTGGTCTTCCACTTGTCACCTTATCTCATTCTAATATGATGATATACACTCTTCAAATCTATCTTGGTGAAATATATGGCTCCACTCAAATAATCCATCCTTGGAAAAGGAAACTAACACTTGATTGTGATCCGGTTGATGGCTCTAGAATTGGTACATCCTCCATTGTCCATCTTTCTTAGGTGCTAATACTCCATGCACTGCCCACAGACTCTGAATTTCTCAAATCAATCCTCGCTGCAATAAATCTTGCACTTTCCTATTGAGTTCTTCATTCTCTATTGGTGTCATCCATAGGCTTCCTTGTTAAGAAAAATAGCTCTTGGTATCAAGTCCATACAATGGCTAATACTCCCCATAGGTGGTAATCCATTAGGAACATTATATGATATTATTTATGCATACTCTTTCAACAATCCAGTGATTTATTTTGGATGTTCTTCTTCTGACACAATCTCCTTAGACTTCTTGGGTAAGAAAAACACATGTTATCATGCCTCATGCCATCCAAGAACTTCCTTCCATCCACTAAAAAAATTTGAGCATTGGTGCACACTTCACTCTTAAGGGGTTCTTATAAAGGTTAAAAATTTTGCTTTATTTCCATTAGCAAAAATAGTGTATACATTCTTCCTACCATCATGTATAGCTTTCCTATCATACTTCCATGGTCTACCCAACAAGATATGATACAAATTCATAGGCATAATATCAAACAAAACTTCATCATAATACTTCCCAATCTTGAATTTAACTAGGCATTGTTCACTTACCAGTACCTTGTGTTCATCTTGTATCCATGTGATCTGATAGGGTTTAGGATGCTTCAATCTCTGCAACTTCATTTTTTCACCAACTCCTCCAAGGCAATATTATCAGAACTACCATTGTATATGACAACTTTGCACACCTTGTCTTGTACCTTGCATTTGGTTCAGAACAAGTTCTTCCTCTACAATGGCTCTATATCTTGTTCTCCTTGGTATATGGTTCTTTGAGTTATCAAGGTTGCTCCATCCTCTACTTGGTTGTTGTATACTGATCCAAAGGACTCTTCATCTACAAATATTTTTCACCTACTACTTTCTACCTTCTTCTTAGAGTTGCCTTGCTTGCATTCAAAGACTCAATGTCCTTCTTTGGCACATTTAAAACAAGTACCACTGAACTTCCTTCTATCACCACTACATTGTCCTTCATTGTGATAGAAACCTTTGTCATTTCTCCTATAGCGATCATTATCCTTAGCTTCTGATTCACTTCTGCCCTGATTTGTAGAAGATCTTCCTCCTCCAGCATTGTTGCTGGATCAACCTCTCTAAAACTTTCCTCCTCTACCTCTTTGCCTTTGTTCATGCTTTCGATTTAACTTTTCTTTAGCCTTTAAAGCCCACTTGTAAGCTTCTTCCACACTCTTAATTGGTATCAGACTGATTTCATCTTATATGAACACCCTTAAACCATTAAGGTAGCGAGAAACTTGTTTAGCTTCATCATCTACATGGACAGATCTAATGTTTATCTTGTAAAAATCCTCAGAATAACTCTTAACACTTAAGTCCTTCTGCTTCAATTTTTGTAGCTTTCAAAATAGAATTTCTTGGTAATCCTCTATAAAAAAACTTAGTCTTTAATTTACTCACCATCCTATCCCAAGATTTGATCTTGTCTTTACCCCTTCTCTACCAATCTATCTGCAAATGTTCCCACCATAGGGATACATGACCCTTTAACTTAGTGCAGGCATACTTTACCTTCTTCTCCTCGTTGGTTCCTTCAATTTCAAAGTATGTGTCCATCTCTGTGATCAAATTTATCGATTCATCTGAATAAAGGTTACCATGATAGTCAGGTGGGGTTGAAATGAGGTCTCTTATTCACATTGGTCAAGGCTATGATGAACCTCTCTTCTTCTTGAATCAACTCTGATTGTTCATCATTTTTAACTCCTTCCCTTGCCTAATTCTGTTCATCTCCTTCTTCATCAATTACATATTCAATGTGTTATCCTCTCCTCTGAGTTATTTTGACTGCCTCCAATGTAGCAGCAATTTGTCTCAATGTGTTGAAGACAACTGGGTCTGCATTCCTTTCTCCATCTCTAGCATCTCTTCTGGCCATCTTCACAATCTTCAATAGTTGTTGGTTAGATCCTCTCTTCCACCACCCCACAAGAAAGCCCTAGGTTGCAAACCTTTCTCTGATACCACTTGATGCAGTCAAGGATAGTGGGAACTCATCGAGTTCAAACAAATCCTTGCAAAAAGAAACACACAAGTGAAGCCATAAAAGAACAAGAAATAAATGCAAGATCATCCTTTTATAAGATAAACCAATTACATGCCACTGCTGTAAACAATAATACATTCCAGGCGTACAATTCTGATTAGAACCTTCAATAGGTTATCTTTCTATACGATCTACAAAAACAATTACATGAACCTTCTATAGGTACTTTCATTCATTCAATCTATATATCTTATTTCTACAAGTGCTAAGATGCTATTGTATTCTATCTCAATTCCTCTATCAAGGATATCAATTACAAAAGTATATAAATCCTTTGCAAACATCAGGTCGGCCAAGCAAGATTACATTTCCCAATGAAAGGAAAATGTATTACAACAAATAGGTTAGGACCCAAAATAATAAGGATCTTCATTGAATGAGTGTAACATGAATCATGATCCCTCAAGTAGGTAAGAAAAAATGTAACATCATCGAGAAATGATCCATTAAGCTTTTCTAGTCGTGAAAACCTTCACGAGATCGGAAGCACAAGGAATTGGATAGAAAACATGAAGAGCAAGATAGTCCTCCAAGAATAAGAAAGATCTCGTGTTTGGAGTAACCAAATGATGCGCAAACCTTGGAGAAGGTCCAACATAATGCCATGAACAAATTGCAAGGATCACAACCACCAAGAATATACGTAGAACAATCACAGAAAGAAAGACAAAGAATGATCAAATAAGAAAACAAATATTTTTGGTTGATGCAAGAGTGCCAAGATCCCAAGATGCTCCTGCATCAATTCCCTAAACTCCAACAAATAACATCAAAGATAGGTCAGGGTTAGAGGGGTATTAAACACACTGATGCTTTGATTTTGTTTGACAAACCTATGCATATCCCCAGGGAGGAAGTTAATTTGAAAAATATAAAATTGAACAAACATGATAATTCTATTCGTATATTGGATTCTATCATAATTAATTTGATTGAAGAAGATAAGCTTGATGATGATTCTATAAGTGTTCCTAATGCAACTAATGATGATATTCATGTTAGTGTTTCTAATGATATGTATAAGCCTATTGATGTTAATCATGATTTACCAGCTAGATTTGCAATACAATTGTCTCTTAGTGCTAGTGAAGAACAAAGTGACCAATCTTTACAACATGGTCCTTGTTTGGAACTGGCTATTGTTACACCTATGGTGCTTGTTTTTCTCCTCTTGCATGTTTCCCACCTTCCCTAAACACTACAAACTGAGATGGGGAGGCAGACGATATGATTGACTAGCAGCTCTCATGTGGTGGATACTTTGTGTTTTCTTATTCGTCATGATGTGCTTCCCTCGTGAGGTGTTGCTTGTTATATATTTATTTAGATGACTCGTGTTGCTCCATTGGTGCAAGGTGATTAAAGAATTGATATGTCATGACATTCCTTTATTTGTATCTCATTTCTTCTATATGTCGTTACATGTTATATCAAGCATGTGCTACTGTTCATAAATATACCTTTGTGTTGTCTGATTGGGGATGATGCAAAACATTAATTACCTATTCTTTTTTTTCTTCGTGATGCTGGCCCAAAAAGAATCTTCTTTGTGACTGCTACATGATATTCTTCCATTATTTTTATAGTTTTACTACCTTAGGGGAATGATGTAATTTTATTTTGATAAAATAATTCATGTATTATCATTTGATCATATTGACCACTGAGTTAGTAGATCCCTTCCATGATCTCTTTTGTCATGTGCTTTATTTCCATTGGTTTGTCCTTTCGTGGGGGTATCTCATAGTAGAAATGTTTTTTGTTGGGTGCATGTGTGCTTTGTTATGATATTTCTCTCATTAACGCATTTGCAATCACTTTAACATGGGGGCATACACTACACTCCTTGTTTCACAATTTGCACACACACGCGCGCGAGCGCGCACACGCGCACACACACACACACAAATTGGTTCATATGGTTAAGGGGACAATTATTTCCTTACGTTCATGTCTCTTTTATGCTCTTATGCTCTATTTAATGGATACAATGCTTTCTTTAAGGACGGATCCTCCTTTTCTAGATCCTTAATATAGTGATAATGTTTTCCTTAAGGACTAATATTATTTGTCTTGATCCCTTTAGAGATAATGATTTCCTTAGGCCTGATCACCTTTCTGAATCCCTTAACGGAGATAATGCTTTCCTTGAGGACTAACCCTCTTTGATGGGTTGACTATCATAACACAACTTTCTAGACCTTCAAAACCATATTTTTCAATTATTATCTTTGCATTATCCATAGTGAGGAAATACCTTACTAGGCTAGTGGTCATTCTCACTTTATTTCTTCTCTCCTCTCTCCCTTTTGAGTGATGCCTCTCTCATCTTGGTTTTGCATTTGAAAAAGACTAAAGTCACTTAGGGGCTTGATGTTTCTTTGTCTCCTTGACCTTGATAGGATCTTTAATGTGTATTGATCTACTTTACCATTAGTATGAGTTTGTCTCATACTCCCGCTAAACTGGGGGCTATTTATGTATAGTCCTAAAGAGTTAGAAACTATTATTGGTTGTTCCATAAGGACATATAGCCTCCACTTTGGTGATTTCAAGGTCTTTTTATATGTTATGATTAATCACGAAAACCATTAAATCTAATTCTATCCTTTTCTCATCATCCCAATGCCCTGTCCCTAATTTGGGAACATTTTTCAGGGTACACAACGGCTAAAAACTATGTAACTAGGTATATAACATTTTAGTCATTATGTACCCTTGGAAATGGGCTCAAATCAGTCTGGAGGCCCTATATCAACATTTCAAAGGGAAATCTCTTTCCATGGCTAGCTTGGCTCAATTTTGAATCTTGAAATGATAGAGTAAAGTATATAAACCCTATATCTCTCCTCATTTTTCATATCACAAGTAATCTCAAGCTATCAAGCGCAAACATTTACGATTAATTTTTCAAGTGCACTCAAGCATTCAAGGTGAATTCAAGATCTCAAGTCAAGGTATTCTTCTTCAATTATCAAGGGAATATTATTCAAGTTGAAGATATATGTTCTATCCCATGGTCATCAATTAGTGAGCTCTCAAACAAGAAAGAACAACCATCTACATCCTCTCTATTTATTCATCTCTCTCTCCATTGTTGCAAGTGTTATCAAGAATACAAACAATCAATATCTAGGAGTGGCATTCATATATCCATGCATATGTGAAGCATCCTTGATCCTACATCTCATTCACAAGGTGAACATCTACAATCAAGCTACATCTACATGCATTTTTCATGAATTTGAGTGATACATACATCCATTCGTGAAATCATAACACTATAATTTACCTTTGTGTTTATAGTACATGATTTACATTTATGAAATTTCATTTCATATTTCAAGGTTGATTCCTAAATAGGGTTTTGACCAATGCAAACGCCTTTAGACAACCTTTTCCCCATTTTATGCGTGCAAGAATTAGATACGGGCCTGTAGTTGTAGATCTAGACAATGTAGACCCTGAGAGAGCTCCTGGTAAAATTTGAGAGCAAAACCGAGGGTACAAAACATTTCAGCCACTTTGTACCTAGGTATGGAACATTTCAGCCATTCTGTACACTTCTGTTCAGCCCAAAAAAATTTAGGAAAAAAGTTGACATAGTGGAGAGTTCAGATCGGAAGTTACTGCCAGTTTCGAGACTCCAACAGTCAGAAAATTAGTAGTTAAACAACAAGGTCTTAATTATCTCCTAGGTACACTTTTATTTCATTGCATTTGCATTTCCTAGTTTACAATCATTTTCACTTTTCAAGTCAAAACCCTCTTTAAGGAAAGACAACTTATCTCGATTAGCGCTTGAATCCATATTTGAGTGCATTGGGGTAATGTCCTTCCTAATGAGGTGTAACCACTTAAAAAGTAGATGTGATTTAGTCCCTATTTGATTGCTAGTCCCTATTTGATTGCATTTCCCCACCCCATTTTTTCCCCTATTGTTTAGTACATAGAAATCATTTTAACAACATTAACATGAGATTCGTTAGGTGAGGATTGACATCTTGCAACTAGGCATACAACCTACATTATGTTACACCTTGATGCTGTGAGATATATAAAAATTCCAATCATTGACCTATACTTGGTTTGATCTGCATTTGGTGAATCATTAGATTTACTAATCTTGCAACCTATTATCATTAGCGTGCCTGCTGGTTTACAGTCTTCCATATGAAACTTTTTGAGCATGTCTCTTGCATACTTTGTTTGAGATAGAAAAACACCTGTCTCTAGTTGTGAAATCTACATTCCAAGAAAACATCACTAGTACAATTTGGTAAATAAATTACTACGTGATTTAAATTTTTAGTCACGTGACTAAAAATGACCAAATTCTATAGTTTGTTTGCAATTCACTAGTATAAATGACTAAATTGGTCATCGAGTAAAATCACAACTAAATGATTGGTCAGACAAATAAAAATGAATAAATAAATTACTATTACTCCTTTATTATTTTTTCTTTCAAATTTTATCATAATCTATAGAGCTCAAGCCCCCTCATGGGACCCCTACGTCGTAAGCGGCCCATTTGGCCACCCAGGTTGTTTGGTACACCAAAAATACCTATTGCGCGAAAGGCATTGCCTCTTGGTGCAGTCTGGTGCAAAAAACCTCCCATTTTGGTTTGAAGTTGGGTTAGATGTTGTTTAAGGTTATTTAGGATTATTTAATGTGTTTGTAATAAGATCCACAAGTTTTTGGATCCAAGCTTGTTCCTTTTTGTTTGTAAGAACACAAGTTGCTCATAGGTCCTAAGAGTTGTCAAATGGTCTAAAAAGTTGCTAATTTTGAGAAACTATGGGAAATGGTCTCCTTTAGGGTCCTAAGTGACCCAACTAGGGTCCTAGGATAGGTCAAGGAGCATCGAGTTGACCAAAAATATCAAAAAGTAAGAAATACAGAAATTGCTTAGCAACTTTTGCAAAAGTTGCTTGCAAAAAAGTTGCAAATCAAGAATGGACAGTTGTAACCACCCATGCTCGGGTATTTGAGCATGGGATGAATAATTTTGAAGGTTAAGAAAGTTTTTGGTGCAGAGAACCCTAGGGTTTTGGCTCCGAAGCCCTAGCTGTTTAGAAATGGTGGTTCGGGAGCAGATCACAGTTAGCAGTCAATCTTTTTAATAAACTCTAATAGTTCTTAACTCCTAGCATAAAAGTGGGATAGTCGCAAAGTCGCAGATGCTCAGCGGTCAATAGAAAATAGTGATTCGCAAAGTCACGGGATGATCGGCGGATAGAGGAAACAGACTGCGATTACGCGACAATGACTTATCGCACAGTCGACGGTTTATCGGTAGTTAAGTTGAAACGGGTGCGACAAGGCGATGATAATATATATCACACAGTTGCAGATGACCAGCAGTTAAGTGGAAACAGGGTGCGACAACGCGATGGCAATGTATCGCAAGCTCGCGAGTTGATCGACGGTTAAGTTTTGAAGTGTGTGAATGAGCGACGAGGAGGCATCGCACAGTCATGAGGTGAACCGACAGTTAAGTTATAAGGGTTGTGACAACGTGACGAGATCTCATCGCACAGTCACAAGGTGAACCGACAGATAGGCTATAAGACTCGCGACGCTGCGACAAGAGATTTCAACAACGTATCGTGTACTCGCAGAGTAATGGACAGTTAATGTTATGAGTGTGTGAGAGCGCGACAAGTATGCATCGCAAGGTCACAGAACAAAAGACAGCTCGTGTAGAAGTGTTGCGAGCGCGCGACTACAATGCATCGCGGGGTCGCAGATGAATCGGCAGCTCGTCAATAAGAGGTGCGAGAGCATGACGAACAATGCATCGCACAGTCGCAGAGAAAATGTCAGCTCATTTTGAAGTGTTGCGGGTGCGCGACTACAACTCATCGCACAGTCGCAACGGAATCGACAGTAAGGTTTTGAGTGCTGCGGGAGCGCGACAGCAGTTATCGCCAAGTCACAGGATAAAGACATGCATAGTGATTGAGTCTCGCGACAGTGCGACTAACATTCAGAGTATGGGTTGACTTGTCAACAACGCAGAAGGAAGATGGAAAAAGAGAATGCCACGGAAGAAAATAAGGTCCACGTCGACAACCATGCAGAGGATGATGACAATGATGACAGTTACAGGAAGAAGATGAAGAGTCGAGGCAGTTAGAATCTTCAGACGACAGGTAACCTAGAAACGGTTACAAATCAAGAAGAGGCCGAATATATGATCAAGGAAGAAAACTTGTAACAGAGGTTGGAGAATTTGGAGACTAAACAGACTAGCAGAGAAGATTTCAATTTGCATTGTAATTTCTGGTTTTCAATAAAGATATAGTTTCCTGTGTTTTCTATGTGTGCTTCTTTTGTGTACAGACTTCTGTAGAGTAGGATTTTGAATTCAGTAAAGTATCATGGATGCTTTTTGACTCTGATAATCCATCCTATGGAGTGTGATTGTCAAGAAGCATCCCTCATGTATTTTATTTATGTTTCTATGTTTGGGATTGAGAAGAGGCTAGTCAGAATTGTAAACAAGTCCTAGGCGAGCTAAATGGTCCGGCTAGAGAACTTGTAGAAGAAGAGATAGAAGAAGAGAGGTGCATGATTGACTTTATTCAGTCATGGAGAGCAAGATGAGGTAGAGAGGGAAGCTTTTCGGTGGGAAGGAAACCTAGGAGAGAGGGAGTGTAGAAGTCCTTCTGGTTAGGGTCTGAGAATAACCCTAAGAGACTC
>MU226588.1:1555663-1567895 GCA_018584345.1 Thuja plicata | reverse complement strand
GAGAAGTCCAATTTCAAATTGGAGATCTGGTAATGGTACATCTGAACAAAGCCAGATTACAGAAGGGGATTCCTACTAAGCTGCAAATGAGGAGAATAGGTCCCTACAAGATATTGGAGAAATATGGACAGAATGCCTATAAAATTGATTTACCAAACAATTTGGAAATGTCACCTATTTTTAATGTGTAGGATTTGATTCCATACAGAGGACCAGTGATACCTGAGACTACTCAAAAGATGGAAGTAGGAAAAGATGTTCAAGATATACAGGTGAAGAATAAGTCCAAGTTGCAAGTAGAGAAAATCCTGGATTCACGAGTTCAGAAGACAACTCGACGAAGGGTATACAGAGAATACCTAGTCAAATGGTTAGGGTTACCAGAAGCAGAAGCGACATGGATGGACGAAGAAGACTGCAGAAAACAAGGAATTAGTTCGGCATTGTTGCCAACTAATTCAAACTAATTTCTCCTTCTCAGAGGGGGGGAGTATGGTGCAGAGCACCCTAGGGTTTTGGCTCCGAAGCCCTAGCTGTTTAAAAATGGTGGTCTGGGAGCAGATCACAGTTAGCAGTCAATCTTTTTAATAAACTCTAACAATTCTTAACTCCTAGCGTAAGAGCGGGCCAGTCGCAAAGTTGCAGAGGCTCAACGGTCAACAGAAAATAGTGATTCGCAAAGTCGCGGGATGATCGGCGGATAGAGGAAACAGACTGTGATTACGTGACAATGACTTATCACACAGTCGGTGGTTTATCGACAATTAAGTTGAAACGGGTGCGACAAGGCGATGATAATATATATCGCACAGTCGCAGATGACCAGCGGTTAAGTGGAAACAGGGCGCGACAACGCGATGGCAATGTATCGCAAGCTCGCGAGCTGATCGGCTGTTAAGTTTTGAAGTGTGCGAGTGAGCGACGAGGAGGCATCGTACAGTCGCGAGGTGAACCGACAGTTAAGTTATAAGGGTCGCGACAATGCGACGAGAGCTCATCGCACAATCGCGAGGTGAACCGGCAGGTAGGCTATAAGACTCGCGACGCTGCGACAAGAGGTTTCAACAACGTATCACGTACTCGCAGAGTAATGGATAGTTAGTGTTATGAGTGTGCGAGAGCGTGACAAGCATGCATCGTAGGGTCACAAAACAAAAGATAGCTCATGTAGAAGTGTTGCGAGCGCGCGACTACAACGCATCGCGGGGTCACAGATGAATCGGCAGCTCGTCAATAAGAGGTGCGAGAGTGCGATGAACAGTGCATCGCACAGTCGCAGAGAAAATGTCAGCTCATTTTGAAGCGTTGTAGGTGCACAACTACAACTCATCGCACAGTCGCAACGGAATCAGTAGTAAGGTTTTGAGTGCTGCGGGAGCGCGACAGCAGTTATCGCCAAGTCACAGGATAAAGACATGCATAGTGATTGAGTCTCGTGACAGTGCGACTAACATTTAGAGTATGGGTTGACTTGTCAACAACGTAGAAGGAAGATGGAAAAAGAGAATGCCACGGAAGAAAATAAGGTCCGCGTCGACAACCATGTAGAGGATGATGAGAATGATGACAGTTACAGGAAGAATATGAAGATCCGAGGAAGTTAGAATCTTCAGACGACAGGTAACCTAGAAACGGTTACAAATCAAGAAGAGGCCGAATATATGATCAAGGAAGAAAACTTGTAACAGAGGTTGGAGAATTTGGAGACTAAATAGACTAGCAGAGAAGATTTCAATTTGCACTGTAATTTCTGGTTTTCAATAAAGATATAGTTTCCTATGTTTTCTATGTGTGCTTCTTTTGTGTGCAGACTTCTGTAGAGTAGGATTTTGAATTCAGTAAAGTATCATGGATGCTTTTTGACTCTGATAATCCATCCTATGGAGTGTGACTGTCAAGAAGCATCCCTCATGTATTTTATTTTTGTTTCTGTGTTTGGGATTGAGAAGAGGCTAGTCAGAATTGTAAACAAGTCCTAGGCGAGCTAAATGGTCTAGCTAGAGAACTTGTAGAAGAAGAGATAGAAGAAGAGAGGTGCATGACTGACTTTATTCAGTCATGGAGAGCAAGATGAGGTAGAGAGGGAAGCTTTTCGGTGGGAAGGAAACCTAGGAGAGAGGGAGTGTAGAAGTCCTTCTGGTTAGGGTCTGAGAATAACCCTAAGAGACTCAAGTGTGAGTCTAGAGGATCCTGAAGTGAATAGGGTCCAAGATAAGATTCCTAAAAGAGAGTAGGGGTCTAGGATAGTAAGGTGACCTCCCCATCAGTTTTAGTTGCAGACCACATGTGTGCAAGGACTGTATGCATGTTTTTATGAGTTTTTCCTTTCAATTATAGTGTTTCTGCAATCTTGTACAGTTGTGTACGGATTGGATTGTACAATCTGGCTCCATGGGAGTGTAGAGATTAGTCTTATCTTTCTTTTTCATATTCAATTTTGATTTTTCTTAGCAACTTTCAAAATTTGCTCAAGCAACTTTTGCAATTTTGCAAAAGTTGCTTTCAAAAAAGTTGCAAATCAAGAATGGACGGTTGTAACCACCCATGCTTGGGTATTTGAGCATGGGATGAATAATTTTGAAGGTTAACAAAGTTTTAGTTGCAGACCACACGTGTCCAAGTACTGTACACATGTTTTTATGAGTTTCTCCTTTGATGTAGTGTTTTTGCAATCTTGTATAGTTGTGTATGGATTGGATTGTATAATATGACTCCATGGGAGTGTAGAGCTTAGTCTTATCTTTCTTTTTCATATTCAATTTTGATTTCAAGTTAAGGGATTGCAGAGTTACACTTTGTTTTTGGTGGTTGTGTCTGCAACTTCCATTTGCAGAGTTGCAGGAACAAAAATGGCTCTAACCTAAGCATCCACAATTGAAAATGAATGAGACCTTGTGGAATGATAGGTTAGGGTTTGTACATAGTGTTTTGGTTTCAATTTTGGTTCTTGCAACTGAACTCCTAGTTTTGGAGTGATGCCCTAGGCTGACTACTTGGAGTAGGTGAGCCAGGACAGTGTGAAGATATAATTGGAAGAGAATGCCCATGATCTGGTATGAACATCTAAGTGACATGTGTGGAAGCCCTAGAGTGTCCCCTTGAGTGACCAATTGGTTTCAAGAGTTAGTATGAAGTTTGAAGACCAATTGGATGCATTTTGCAGAGACTGGTCCAGAGGCCTAAAACATAGCCTAGAAACTAGGTCCTAGTAGAAATTAGGGTTGTGGGTGTCTTGAAGACCCATAACTTTGGATTCTTGAAGGGCTAGGTGATAGCTTTCAGAATCATATAGCCCTTCATAGGGTTGTGTGGAATAATTTGAAGTACTTGGAAAAAAACAATGAAAATAGACCTAATACAATTAGGCCTAATTAGGACTATCCTTGTGTAGCGATAACACAGGGATTGGCAAGGTGGCCAGAAGTGTTTGAAAGGTTCCAAATGGGAATTTAGGGTACCAAGAACATGGAAAAGGACCCACAGTAAGCTTGGGAAAGACCCTGAGCAAGGGCTGAGAGTGCTAAAGGGAAATCAAGGGAGAAAGAAAGGTAAATGGAGGATTAGTTGGACTAGCTGAAGTTGATTATGCATTGTTTCTTCATCATTTCAACTATACATAGGAGGCAAGTTGAAACCAAATCCTAGGAGGCCAAACTTGGTGAAGAATACATAGGTGGTTGAAACCATTGGATGGTTCAAGGGAGTTGATTAACGATTTGGAGAAGGGTAAACACTTAGAACTCTAGACCCTCCGCATCAGAGTGGTATTAGAGCCAGAACTACTATAAGTTTGGTGTATGTCTAAAGGGGAGGAGAGCCATGAGGTTGAAAACATGCCACCCAAGGCAATGAGCAAGGATGCTATAGTGGACTTGGTCCAAGAATTATTGGCAAAGGCCAATCTGACAGAACCAAAGAGTAAGAGGAGAGTCACTGAATGGGGAGATGAAAGTGAGGAAGAGGATGAAAGCCAGACAGGAAAGACATCTGAAAAGGCAAAGAAGTGGAGATGGATAAGGAACAAAGAGTGTTCTTGGATGCCTTAAAATCTATTAATAAAGATAGAATGGAACACATTCCTTACTATAGTGGCAGTTTAAATGGAGAAGAGTTGCTAGATTGGCTAGAGGCCATAGATAACCAATTTGATTACAAAGAAGTGGCAGAGGAGAAAAGAGTCAGTTATGCCAAGGCTAGGCTCAAGAGAACAACATTGGTTTGGTGGAATATGATGCAAGATGACAGTGTAACAACCGGGAAGAAGAAAATAGTCTCTTGGGATAGGATGAAGATCAGATTAAGGGCACAATTCCTACCCACTAATTATGAGATACAAATATATTAGAGGTTACAGAGCCTAAGGCAAAAGGAGCTGACAGTAAGTGCCTATACTGAGGAATTTAACAAGTTGAGTCTAAGGGCAAGGAGATAGGAAGAAGAGGTAGAAAAGGTAGCAAGGTATCTCAATGGATTGAGGCAAGGAATCCAAGATGAGATCAGTATGATGGCCCCTGACAATATGCATAAATTCTTTCAATTAACATTGAGAGTAGAAAAGAAGGCTAAAAGGAGGAGTTATTTCCAACAAAGAGGTAGAGGTAATAGAGGATTCAGAGGCAGGAATAACTTTGGAAGAGGTCAAATCCCAAGTAGGCCAGAAGAAACTCAGTCTGTAGACAATAATGGAGGCAATCAGTACAGAGGTTCATTTCAAAGGGGAGGATACAAAGGAAGAGGAAATCCAAGAGGTAGGTTCCAGTCACAAGGCATGGCTAATTCTGTCTTCACTGGCAGATGCTACAATTGCAACCAAGTAGGCCATACTATGGGCAGATGTCCTGATAAAGCTTCCACCTCATCCATGGGAGAAAGAAGAACTTAGTTAGTACAAGAAGAGGACACACAAAGTGTCACCTCACCAATCTCCAAGGAAGGGCTATTATTGGATGGATAAAATATTATGTTGAGAAGGAATTTATTAAAAGTTCCTAGTATTGCAGAGCCACCTCAAAGGAATATTTTGTTTACAACTAATTGTAGGTCACATGGGAAGATCTGCAAGGTGATAGTGGATTCTAGTTTCACAGAGAACATAGTTTCAACTAAGATGGTGGACAAACTAAAGCTTAGAAGGATACCACACACTACACCCTACAAGGTGTCAGGGCTAAACAAGGGCCAGCAGATAGTGGTGGATGAACAAACTTTAGTGGAGTTTGAAATAGGAGAGTACAAAGATAAAGTCTTATGTGCCATATTGCCTATGGATGCATGTCATCTCCTATTAGGACGTCCATGACAATATGATGTAAAGGCCATTCATGATGGGAAATGAACAACTATGTAATCACTAAGCAAGGTAAGAAGTTTCAAATGGATCCTTTGACAGAACCTAATGAAGATAAGCATGTGGGGACTAGTGTGATGCTCATGAGTGGAAATGAGTTTCTTAAAGTCATGAAGAAGGAAAGATGGGTCAGCTGTGCAGTGATAGTGAAGCCAAGAGAAGAGACTAAGGAGAAAGTCAACATGCCTCAAGAAGTACAATAACTGTTGGAGAAATACCATGAGATAGTGGATAATGGATTTCCTAGTGCTTTGCCACCTATGAGGGATTTGAATCATCAAATAGACCTAATACCAGGAGCTACTTTACCTAATAAGGAAGCATATAAAATGACTCCAAGTCAGAATGTAGAGATTGCTAAACAGATACAAGATTTGCTAGAGAAAGGGCTTATAAGGAAGAGTTTAAGTCCTTGTGTCATGCCAATTGTCCTTGTACCTAAGAAGGATAAAAAATGGAGGATGTGTACTAACTCCAGGGATATTAACAAGATTACAATCAGGTACAGATTTCCCATGCCCCGAATTGAGGATTTGTTGGACAACTTAGGGGGTTCTTCCTATTTCTCCAAGGTGGATTTGAAATCAGGGTACCACCAAATCAGAGTTAGGCTTGGTGATGAGTGGAAAACAACCTTCAAGACAAATGAAGGGTTGTATGAGTGGCTTGTAATTCTCTTTGGCCTGACCAATGCACCTAGTACATTCATGAGGCTCATGAATTAAGTACTAGCTGACTTTATAGGTAAATTTGTAACTGTTTATCTTGATGACATTTTGATCTTTAGCAGGTCTAAGGAGGAGCACATGAAGCATTTGGAAATGGTTTTGAGGAGGCTGCAACAAGAGAAACTGATGATCAACCAAGAAAAATGTGAGTTTTTGAAAACTGAATTAGTGTACCTTGGATTTGTTGTTTCTAATGGATGTGTGAAGATGAATCTTGATAAGGTCAAGTTTATATTGGAATGGCCAACACCTAGATCCATAGGAGATGTTAGGAGTTTTCATGGACTAGCCTCTTATTATAGGAATTTTGTGAGAAACTTTAGCCATGTATGTGCACCAATACTAAATACTATAAATGGAGGAATTAAATGTCAATTCAAGTGGACAGAAGCCACAAATAAAGGCTTTGAAATGTTAAAGAAGAAGATAGCAGAACTACCTACTCTTAGGTTCCCAAACTTCAATCAGTTATTTGTGGTGGAGTGTGATGCTAGTAAACTAGCCATTGGGGCATTGTTCAGTCAAGAGGGGCACCATGTAGCATTCTTCTCAGAGAATTTGAATGAAGCCAAGCAAAAGTACTCCACCTATGATTTGGAGTTGTATGCAATGGTACACACACTCAAAAAGTGGAGACATTATCCCCTACCAAGGGAATTTGTAGTTTATACAGATAATCATGCCCTTAGCTTCTTGAATGGGCAAGAGAAGTTGAATCAAAGACACCTAAAGTGGGTAGAATACTTGCAAGCATATAATTTTGTCATAAAACACAAGAAAGGTGTTAGCAACAAAGTTGTAGATACACTAAGTAGGAGAGTATTGACTATCCAGGAGATACAATTGCAAAGTGCAGGGATGAGTGACCTGAAAGACCTCTACAAAGAAGACAAAGATTTCAAGGATGTCTATGAAGCATGTGAGAAGTTTAAAACAAGGCTTTAAGGTGGAGTTTACTGACTATATGTTGCAGGAAGGACTATTGTTCAAGGGACACTTGTTGTGTAGACCTCAATGCTCAACGAGGGAGAACATAGTCAAGGAAAATCACCAAGGTAGTTTGGGAGGCTACTTTGGAGTGGACAAGACACTTGAGCAAGTGAATAGGAATTATTATTGGCCTAAATTACAGTCAGATATCAGAAAGTTTGTGGAGCAATGTCAGATATGCCTGAGAGCCAAAGGACATAGTAGCAACACTGGATTGTATCAACCTCTCTCCATACCACAAAGACCTTGGGAGTGCTTGAGCATGGACTTTGTTTTGGGAATACCTAAGACACCAAGAGGATATGATAGTGTGTTTGTAGTGGTGGACAAGTTTAGCAAGATGGCACACTTCATTCCTTGCAGACAAACCAATGATGCTTCCCACATTGCAGGTCTTTTCTTCAGAGACATAGTGAGGATCCCTGGATTGCCACTCAACATAATAAGTGATAGGGACAGTAAGTTTGTGGGCCACTTCTGGAGAACCCTTTGGAAAATGCTAGGTACAAACCTATCTTTCTCTTCATCCTATCACCCTTAGTCAGATGGACAAACTGAGGTAGTAAATAGGTCTCTAGGTAACCTATTAAGATGCTTGACTAAGCAACATGGACAGTCATGGGATCGCATTATAGGACAGGCAGAATATGCCTATAATGACTTCATCAATAGGAGCGCCGAAAAGAGCCCATTTAAGATAGTTTATGGGGATAATCCAAGAGGGATCATGGAGTTGAGAGATCTCAATTTGCAGGATAGAAGGAATGCCCAAGGAGAATGCTTTGTAGAGCAGATGAAAGAACTTTATGACCAAGTTAAGAAGACTTTACAACCGCAAGTGTACAAGTACAAGACCGAGGTAGATAAGACAAGGACAGACTTGCAATTCAAGGTGGAAGATTTGGTACTTGCCTACCTTAGGAAGGAGAGATTACCTAAAGGTAAGCCGACCAATCTTATGATGAAGAAAATAACACCACTCAAGGTGTTGCATAAGTATGGTAATAATGCATATGAGGTGGAATTGACTCCTGATTTGGGAATCTCACCCATTTTTAATGTGTGTGATCCATATCCCTATAAGGGTCTTCCCTCAGACACTGGTCAACACACTCTTTCAGATTTGGTAGAAGAAGATTGGATCAGAGATTTACCCACTGCTCAACCTCTGCAATTGGACAGTGTCTTGGACTCCAAGGTGATCAAGAAGACTAGGAAGGGTACATACAAATAGTATCTTGTGAAGTGGAAAGGATTTCCAGATGCTGAAGCCACTTGGATGACTGAAGAAGACACACTGAAGCATGGAGTCAACATTGAAGACATTCTAACTCAAGGGACTTGAGTTCTTTTTCCCAGGGGAGTATGGTGCAGAGCACCTCCCATTTTGGTTTGAAGTTGGGTTAGATGCTGTTTAAGGTTTTTTAGGAGCCTTTAATGTGTTTGTAATAAGATCCACAAGTTTTTGGATCCAATATTGTTCCTTTTTGTTTGTAAGAGCACAAGTTGCTCATAGGTCCTAAGAGTTGTCAAATGGTCTAAAAAGTTGCTAATTTTGAGAAACTATGGGAAAATGGTCTCCTTTAAGGTCCTAAGTGACCTAACTAGGGTCCTAGGATAGGTCAAGGAGCATCGAGTTGACCAAAAACATCAAAAAGCAAGAAATGCAGAAATTGTCTAGCAACTTTCAAAATTTGCTTGCAAAAAAAGTTGCAAATCAAGAATGGATGGTTGTAACCACCCATGCTCGGGTATTTGAGCATGGGGTGAAGAAGTTTGAAGGATAATGAAGTTTTAGTTGCAGACCACATGTGTGCAAGTACTCTATGGATGTTTTTTCTGAGTTTTTCCTTTCAATTACAGTGTTTCTACAATCTTGTACGGTTGTGTACAGATTGGATTGTACAATCTGACTCCATGGGAGTGTAGAGCTTAGTCTTAGCTTTCTTTTTCATATTAGTTTGATTTCAAGTTAAGGGATTGTAGAGTTACACTTTATTTTTGGTGACTATGTCTGCAACTTCCATTTGCAGAGTTGCAGGAACAAAAATGGCTCTAACCTAAGCATCCACGGTTGAAAATGAATGAGACCTTGTGAAATGATAGGTTAGGGTCTGTACATAGTGTTTTGGTTTCAATTTTGGTTCTTGCAACTGTGCTCCTAGTTTTGGAGTGATGCCCTAGGCTGACTGCTTGGAGTAGGTGAGCCAGGACAGTGTGAAGATCTAATTGGAAGAGCACACCCATGATCTGGTACGAACATCTAAGTGGCATGTTTGGAAGCCCTAGAGTGCCCCCTTGAGTGATCAATTGGTTTCAAGAGTTGGTATGAATTTTGAAGACCAATTGGATACATTTTGCAGAGACTGGTCTAGAAGCCTAAAACATAGCCTAAAAACTAGGGCCTGGTGAAAATTAGGGTTGTGGGTGTCTTGAAGACCTATAACTTTGGATTCTTGAAGGGCTAGGTGATAGATTTCAGAATCAGATAGCCTTCCATAGGGTTGTGTGGAAGAATTTGTAGTTCTTGGACAAAAATAGTGAAAATAGACCTAATACAATTAGGCCTAATTAGGACTATCCTTGTGTAGAGATAACAAAGGGATTGGCAAGGTGGGAAAAAGTGTTTGAAAGGTTCCAAATGGGCATTTAGGGTACCAAGAGCATGGGAAATGACCCACAGTAAGTTTGGGAAAGACCCTAAGCAAGGGTTTAGAGTTCTAAAGGGAAATCAAGGGAGAAAGCAAGGTAAATGGAGGACTAGTTGGACTAGTTGAAGTTGATTATGCATTGTTTCTTCATCATTTCAACTATACCTAGGAGGCAAGTTGAAACTAGAGCCTAGGAGGCCAAACTTGGTGAAGAATACATAGGTGGTTGAAACCATTGGATGGTTCAAGGGAGTTGATTAACAATTTGGAGAAGGGTAAACACTTAGAATTCTAGACCCTCTACATCACAGTCTTAAGGCCTTCACATATTTTATAATTTTTTTTAATATTTACATTCTTTAACTTTTATTACTCACTATGTTAATGAATTATTAATATTTTTAACTATGATTTGAAGCCAGTTTGATTTCCCTTTTGTGTTAGCATGTCGAATGTATCAAAGAGCAATTTGAAATACGATTTAAACAATCCAGTTGCATTTTGAGGGCTATCTTGCAGACACTACTATGATATTTTTGGGCTTAAACCTACCTAAATTTTTGTGTCAAGAATTGGTCATAATGTGTACATGCTCCTCGCATCCTTTAGATTTGTAGGAAATTTCATTAATGTCCGCGTATGTTTTCACCACATCTTTTCATTGAAAGGCAAGGCAAAGGTAATTTAATTATGCATATAACCAGACATCCATTATGCATTAGCTCTGAGTTTCATCACAAAAGTGTCTATTATCAAATTTAGGCTTTTCAACCTTAATTGCGTATTTTGTCTCATTTTTAGTTTTGGTTTTCATTCTTGGACCAAGTTCATGGGTTGGATCTGGTTGTATGTCAATGATTCCTAGGGTTTAAGAAAGTTTATATTATAGGGATTTCATGTCCTTTAATAACATTATCTTGTCTTTTATATATTAAAGGTCCTTATCCTTCAATAAATAGGCAACGTATATGCAACACCCAAAATGACCCATTTATTATAGTTATTACTTAATTAAAATTAAAAATTAATTAATTAAAAATTAAAACACATGAATATAATATTTTTCATTAAGTTTTAATTATTGTGAATGGAGCATTTTGGGTGTGCATAGACAATGGTCAATAAGTATGCTAAGTGAGTCTTAATATTAGTGAAAGTGGACATAAAAAATAAATTCACATTTTAATTAGGAGGTTTAAAAATTTCTAAAAACTTTCAGTGATTAAATCCAAGTTCTTCATCATTGCTGCGGAGCAAGATATTGAAACCCTAGTTTCAAACCTTTTCATCATTGCCGCCAAGCTTCAACAGTATCTTAACAATGGATAGAAGTAGATTTACAGGAAGAAAACATGGGGTTTTTGGTAAAAAACATCAATTTCATGCCTGCCAAGAAGTAGATTTGTGCAAAGACAGCAAGCGAGTTTCAAGGGGGAAGTAAAGGTTTTCAAAACATAACATCGTGTCTTCATACAAAACAACAAGTTCTCAAATCAAATGGGCAGTGTTGGGTTTGATGAACAACCAAGGATAAATGAAGAATAGTGTTTGGAATGGATGAAGGGTGAGTTCAAATGAAAGACAACAATTATGGTCCTAAAAGACGTAATTTTTGAGCAAATTTCCATATTTGTAAGCTGAATATTCATTCCACGAAGCTCCTCTATGCATTTTTATAAGAATCTAGCTTAGTGGGTGTACAATATTCTGGTTTTTTGGTGCAGACGCCACAAATTTACAACCCACTCACAAAGACAGATTAATTGATTTGATATGGACATGGGCGTGAAAACAATTAGTAAAATTGGTTTCATTGTTTCCTTTGCACGCGTATGATTTGATAATTAATTATTTATAATGGAGAGGTGATATATTGGCTCGTATTGCCCACATTGAATGGTAGATAATTCAGGAGTTGTCACAATACACCAATAGATTGAAATTTTCTAGTCAACCCACTAAATCATATGGACTTGGACAAAACTTTCTTCAATAGTTGTACGGTTATGTGGTTTTGACATTCTATAAATGATTAGCAGTTTGGCTTTTAGGCCCCGTTTGTTTGCGGGAATTGGACGAGAATTGGCGGCAACGCTTCCCAAAACAAATGAAATCCACTGTTTGGTTCTCTTTTTTGCAATTCCGGTTATGTGCACAAAACCTGGTTTAGCCCCGAAAACGAGCGGCACCATCTTCCCAGTGAAAAGGTGGAATTTGTTTTCAAATTCGCGTTTTCATTGTTTCACAACCAAATTTTATGTTTTTTCGGGTCCGTCATCTTCCCGTTACAATCTTCGGGTTTTCTATCGCGGACCGAGGGTTGCTGTTTTTCGCGTTTTCATTTTCATCTGCATCTGCATTGCGAAGACTGAAACGGCGAGGGTTTTCATTTTTCGCGTTTTAAGAAAAAGGCTCTTGCGTTTTCATTGTTTCATCTGCATTGCGAAGACTGAAACCAACGTGAAGGGCATCGTGAAGGGCATTGCGATTTAGGTTCTGTCTGCATCGTGTATGTT
>MU226588.1:1538852-1555563 GCA_018584345.1 Thuja plicata | reverse complement strand
TCAATTCCAATTCCAATTTCGAAATTGGCAACCAAACGCAGAAGATGGATTGACTAATCCATCTTCCAGGTCAACCAAACGGTCCAAATTAAAACCCGAAGATGCAAAACCAGGATTTCAAAACCTGATTTTGTGATAATAAGGTTTTGTCTCAATTCCAATTCCTGCAAACAAACGGGGCCTTAAGGTACAACATTCTGGTGTACTAGGAATGATTCATGGAGTTAATGAAATTGTGTTGGAGCTCAATAATTTATTGCTTCCTTTTACAGTGATGATTGTTTTAAGAATTGGGTCTAGGTATGATCAGCTGAACTATTCTGTGGGTGATTTATATTTTGAAAGATTTAGAGAAATAGAGAGTTTTTGATCTGGCAAGCTTATTATGTTTTGCAGGGTCAAAGATGTTTTGAAACATTGGTTATGGGCCGCCTTGCTCAAATTGCAGAGCACATGATAGTCTAAAAGTTAGAGGTATCAGATTTAAAAGACAGTAAGTTTTTACATTTCATTACTGTTATCAGATATAAAAGACAGTAAGTTTTTACATTTCATTACTGTTATCAGATTTTTACAATCTATAGTTTTTTGTTAATGCTATATTTTTTGGATTAGATTGTGTGAGATTTATTTGCATCAACATTTCGGATCACATTCAGTGATCCATCATTAAGATAGAAGAGAGTGCGATTCACCATTTTATGGCTCCCTTAGCTCTCTTCTATTCTAATAATTGATCGAAGAATATGATCTGAAGCATTGATACAAAAATATTTCACACAATCTAATCCAGAAAATATGGAATTATTTCACAATTCATGTTAATGAGTATTAAAAGCTTCCGAATTTGACTTCAGAAATGATTGATTGTTCGAAAGGGAAATTTCAGTAGGGGGCCTTTCATTGCTTTAGGTAGGAGTGAATGGATGTTTTCTTCCATTGTTAAACCATATATTCACTATTCTCACGAGTGGTATATGTATTTGGCATTTGCAAGAGTTCTTATATCGTCTGAAAACCTTTATAACCTTGAAGTCATAGGTTCAAAGAATATATACAATGTAATGAAAGTGATCAAATGATGCAAAATAAGGAAAACAATGGGAAATCCAGAAAATAAGGAAAACATTGGGAAATACAGATGCTAGAGGGCATTGAGGATTTCACTGATCGTCTTAACACATGGAAAATTGTTTAATGTGGAGTAATGCTTTTTGAAAAGCTAATTAGTGTAGCCTATGTCACTGCAAAGATTAATATGTCAGTTCTTGTTGTTTTCAACAGTAAATTTGTGTCTAGCCTGAAATTTTTTAATCATCTTTTTTGAGTCGGCACAAGAGGACTCTTTGCAACACCACAGCTAAGAGGAATCTTTGCAATACTTGTAACAAAAAATATTCTCTTCAAGAGAAGCACCGTCCCAGTTTATCATTTCAAGAATGGAAAGCCATGGGTTATAGAGCATGATTTTTCTGCAAATAGGGTTATATCTGTTTAGAGACCTCACAACATGTATTCTGGTTTTTTTCATCTGACAAAGAGAAAAAATTTGAAAGACAAATGTAAATGTAGAGCCTACCATTGCAGAGCTAAATTTTTTAGAGAACAACCTTAGAGAGCTGATTATGCCAGAGAGTAGTCCCTGCTGAATCATTCTAACTTGAGGTGGATTAATTTTAATGCATATTTTTTGCCCTTGACTGAGCCATCTAAGATGATGGGGTTTTCCCGGGACATTTAGGCCCCTGGTATCTTTTGACTTGGTATTATCATCTTCTCCTGGTAAGCAACATCATTCTTGTGCTGAAAATATTTCTTTGATTTGCTTCATCCCTCCCCCATCGATTTCTGCTTGCAATTATAATGGGCTTTTTCTAACAACATAAGTTTATCTCCCTTTATGTGCTTTCCACTCTGTACTTGGAACAATTTCTGGGTCAGGGCTGATATCATTTAAGCGAACTTCTCAAGTTTCTTTGGGGCCCTGTGAATGTTTCTCTTGCTGCTTCATTTTGGTGATATATCCAATTGTGATGCCTTTGGAGGGGCTTCTTGACTAGATTTTGGGGAGTCATCAATGTTCTAATATGTGCAACATCTTTCATCCAATGCTCATCAATGTTCTAATATGTGCAACATCTTTCCTCCAACGCTCATCAGATTTCTCTTTTCTTCATCCGACTTTTCTCTCCATTCAAGTTTGTAGATCTGCTATTTTCCTAATCATGTTCTTGATTACCATCCTGAATTTTTTCCCTTTTAAAAATTTTTAGTGGTAAAGTTTTCTTCTTGGGGTGCAGACTTGCATGGGTTATTATGCCAGAAACATGCAAATTTTCTAAAAATGCTTCTTGCTTATCTTCTTGTCTTTTGCAATAGCAATTTAGCTATATGCTAGTTTACAAAATAAATAAGACACTTCAGAAGCTATAAATAGCCTAAGATTCAGAAACCATAAATTTAAGATGTAATGAATAAGACTAATCTGATCTGGATGTTTTTCTTTTTAATATTTTATTTATTTGCAAATAAAAAAAATCATTAATGTGCAAACTCACATCCTGGCCAACTTGCTTGATTCAACCCCTCTCTCTCCCCTCTCTCTCTCTCTAGATGTCTATGTGTATGTGTATGTATATGTATATGTATATGTATGTATATACACACACGTGCACACACACACTATACATATATATATAATTCTTCACCTCCATTACACATATTCATTATTCCTAAAGCTAAGTTCCTTTCTCTCTATCCATCTCTATAAACAATTTTCTTATGTAATTCTGGGTTTTGATTTATTTTACCCTGTTCTATACAAATTAGGATATTCAAACATGGTAAGAACAATAAACTTATAGGTTGTGGAACACCAATTAATTAATTAATGAGTTAGCTAGATGTATTATTATGCAATATTATATTAAAATTAAATTTCAACTTGGAAAAATGTTTAAAGTTGAAACTTGACAAAAAACAAAAAAAAGAAGATATTGTTTATTTGAAATTTTTATAGTATTTATTATTTACATACAATGTAAATAACAATAACTGTAATCTTATAACAACCAGGTTCAAAGGATATGTTAAATGCATTTTCTTGTACCTTGTATTTGAAGGTCATCGTGTTAATATTTTTTGGATTTCTTCTAACTCATGGTTGGCATTAGGCAAGCCAACACCATCTTATATAATTGGAAATCATACTTATGAAGTCACTGTCATGCATATGTATGATGAATCTTGTCATAAGAAACCACCGTTTTTAACATTGCATTTTTGTTGTCCTAACACGTTATATCTCTGTTATGTGCTTTCTCTAACTTGATTGTCCCCTTTTCCATATTCTATATTGCTGTCATGACCTCCAAGACATTATTACAAATATATGTTATAATGTATTTGGTCCTTATGTTTAGAGATGAAATAGATCCTATTGTTGTCTCAGAACTTGGGAACTTGGTGATAAAATATGTGAAACATGCATCGTACAAAGTCCTTGACTTCCTCAAACAAAACAACTTAGCTGTCACAGAAGTAAAATAATGACAAAATGCTCCTGTTTCCGTATTACTGCTATTTGCCTTATTATGTGTCTTAATCTCTGTTCTAAAAAATAGAGGCTCCATGGTTCTTACCACCCTTCGATCCGTGAAATAATGCATAGAGTTTAAACAACCCTTTGAATCTATGAAATAGGAAATGGAGAGCTTGAAAGAATAAGGAACAATCCATAGTTCTCTGGATGCATTTGCTTGAACGTTTCTGAAGCCTTTTCAACAAATCCATTTTTTTGCATATCCTATAATCATGGCATTCCATGCAATCACATTTGTTTGAGGCATTCCATCAAGCAGATAATGTGCCTTGTCTATGGTTCCACATTTTACATACATATCTAACAGAGTAGTTGCAACTACAACATTTGACAAAATTTCTCCATTCTCTATCCTTTGATGGATGTTTATGCCCTATTCCAAATCTCCCATTTTGGCATAGGCAGTGAGGATGATGGAAAAGGTTGTGGAATTTGGCTCCACACATGCTAATTGCATTTCCTTGAAAGTTTCTGTGGCTGTGACAGGTTGCGGGGGAGAGGTATATACAGTGTGACTGTTTGCCAGGCCTAATTTCACCGCTTTGCATTCACCACCACTCCAGATGCCACCTCTGTGGTTATTAAAGTGGAACGACTTCTCACCAGGCCATTACTGGGTTCAAGGCCCTCAAACAAGTTTGGTCCAAATCACTGTGCAATCCCCTTTAGGCCTTACTTTATGGTTTGAAACCCTATCAAATGCTGTGAAATTTAATTGTGCCAATTTCCCCCCATGCAGGTTGCAGCTCACAGAAAGAAGGGCATCTGGCAGCTTTGGAAGAAATTTTCTGTTTGGCAGCTTTGGCACAAATAATTTGTAGCAGGTATGTTGGCATATTTCATGAATTTAATGGCGATGGCCGGAACATTTTGTTTTCGTGTTTTATTTCATTCTAACGTGATTCGGTTGTTATCTGTTAATTGAATTGATCCCATTGTTTTATTTATTGTTCGCCATTTGCTTCTTTATACAGATATTTTGAAATTTAGTGTTTATTTCTTAGTTTCAATTTTTTTGTATATTTCCAATTAGTGAAATTACAGGGGTTGTTTGCCTTGATTTTTCAAAACCCTAACAATAGAGGGAAAGAACAAAATTTAGGTTAGAATGTCTTCGGTTCTGGTAGGTTTATTTGTGAAATTTCTTAGACTTGGTGGTATTTCTGGAATTATTTTGGCATATGAGACCTTGTGCATTCAAGGCTATGACATAGTTGCATATATTGGCAGATGCTCTATTTGGCCTATAAATAGATTATTTTTGTTACCTGGATGACTGGAGATGTTATTTTTTTGTCTTCATAAGATAATGAATGAATTGTTCTATCCAACTATATCTGTGCAATAATTTGTTAAAAAAAGCACAATCCTCTATCAGAAATTTCTAATACAAAACTAAATTCGATTGAAGCGATTTTAAATTCATATCTATTTGAAGATAAGTACATGCTCTAATGTCAAAATTAATGGTTAAAATTTTATCTTTCAATATTGCATCATTGAGTATATCCCCACAATTGAGGATATTTGAAAATGCATTTAATGCTAGCTGCCTAGAACGGTTGATTTCTCTCCTATATAAGCATTTTCTTCGCTGCTTTGTGTTTGTAAGAGTTCTTTACATATACCGATGCTCAAGTGTCCGTGAAATAATCAACAAGAAATTATATTATTTCTTCTTTGTTTACTCTCCTTTCATTAGCCTCATACTTTTCTCTGTTCTTGGGATTCAACCAGATATAACCTTTAACGAGTTCCATGCATAGTTTGTAAGCACATGCAGTCTCTATGATCAGGGGAAAAACGTGTTCTTTAGGGCACCATTTTCTCACTAGGGATCTTGGGCAGATTCCAATGATTTTTATATGGGGGACTCTCTGTGAAATTTTATACAGCCCTTCCCATCCTCTACATTTTATTTTATTTTGTTTTCACTTAGGTGGGAAAATAAGTAGCAGGATTTTGACAAATGGGAAAATATGTAGTAGGATTTTGACAAATGGGAAAATCTGTAGCAGGATTTTGACAAATGGGAAAATATGTAGTAGGATTTTGACAAATGGGAAAATCTGTAGCAGGATTTTGACAAATGGGAAAATCTGTAGCAGGATTTTGGCAAAAGATATGGAAAGGTTGAAAGGGATTTGTGGTCTTCAGAAGTCATTAGTAAACTGTCCTTTTGTATTATTGTATGATTGTATGAAAATTACCTGCCCTGTTCGTCTCTATTCACTTAAACAACTCCTTATACAAGATTTTTCATTAGATTTCCCACTTTGTGTGACATCATAAACTTTTTAAAGAAACAACAGACCCATGTATAAGGACTAGTCTGCATGGTAAGAACATCAATGCATGCACTAAAAACAACAAAATCATTAGAAATAGAAAATAATTGCATTTTTTAATGTGGGGTGCTAGGTTTTCTTCCATTTTCATTGAAGAGCAGAAGGTTTGATGGAGGAGGTAGCAGAGCCATGAGAAGGGAAGATTTCTTGTAAAGAAAGGGCAGATCTCATTAGGAATAAGAAACACAGATCCAATGTGAACAACAAATCCATAAAAGAAGATGGACATTGTGTAACAGCTAACAATGCAAATAAAATCCATTGAATATATAGAAAAGAGTAGTGGGGTCTAATAGAAAGAACAACAAAACCCAAGGAGAATGTCCAAATCCACTGGAAAAATTTAGTGAAATTCATCATAGAACAACAAGTATAAGAAAGAAGCAACAAATACATTGGTTGTATTTGTTTCAATGTAAATGAAGAGGGTTTTAAAGGAGAAAGAGCATCTTTCAGCAAGATGATGTAAAACAATGGAAGGAGAGCAGCACTATAAAGGATTGTGAGATTCAAAATCATGAGCAACCATTAAAATCTTAATTTCTTTAATCAAGATCATGGTAAAGGTAGGGTTATGTTAAATAATTCACGTAATTTGTCTAGGCCTCCACATTTTGCATACATGTCCACCAAAGCAATTACAATTACAATATCTGACAAAAATATGCTATCCTTTACACTTTGATGGATGTCCATACCTTGCTTCAAAGCTCCCATTTTGGCACAGACAGGGAGGATACTGGAAAAGGTTGCAGGGAGGATACTGGAAAAGGTTGTAGAATGACTGGCACTTTTAATTTCATGTAATATATTGTGCAAGGAAACTTATTTGGCAAATTTATGACCACTTGAATGCAGGCGAAAGTTGTTAATGAAAGTTTTGAAGCTTCCTTATAGTCACTCTGAGGATCTAATATTGATGTCTCCCTTTGAAATATCTTATCTTTTGATTTTGAGATAAATTAGGAATTTTTCTTGTTTTAAATTTCAGATTTATTTCTTAATACAAATTGATTTGTGCACGCAATGATGAAATTCATATGACAAAGAAACAAAAGGACTTTCAAGGAAATTAACTCTTTAGAATCTCGATTAATGAAATATCAAATTTAGGGCATACTTGGTTTGATTCCTGTGAAGAGCTATTAACAAACCAATTTGATGTAGATTTTAGACTACTTTTCAGGCATTCCCAGTCCACCTGTTGTATATTCAATTTCCTTAGATGCTTCCACTGTGTTATTTCTGCTACTTATGCTCTGACTGATTGAAGATGCCCGCGCGACTTTCCTGTGACTGCTGAATGAACTATGATTATGATTTGAGAAGTGCGTCGGGACTCAGAACTTAACCTTTAAAACTTCTTCCAAGCTAAGCGTGTTAAGTCTAATTCTTGTCTCTGATATTCTCTGATATAAGAACTGTAGATGCAACTTGTTGTGGAATGTCCAAACTGATGCAAAACAGTTAAGAAATTTAGGTTTGCGTCCAAGTTCAAACCTCAGGGGTTTTCTCCTGAGAAAAGAAAGAAGCTCGCTTCCTTGCAAAGTGTAAAACCATAACAAAACCAATAGATAGTATAATGAATATCTTCTAATTGCCCTCAGTCCCCTTTATAAAGACTCTCCTTCCAAAAACCAACGAACTCCATAAATCCCGACTTTTAGGTGACTTAAGCATTATGTTTACCATTTATTAGAAATCCCACCAAGAATAAGTCACTAAGGCCCCGTTTGTTTGCAGGAATTGGAATTGAGTGAAAACCTTATTATCACAAAACCAGGTTTTTAAATTCTGGTTTTGCATCTTGGGGAATTGGAATTTGACTCAAAACCTTATTATATCAAAACCAGGGTATGATTTCTAATTCCATCTATTAGTAGGAAGATGATGCCACTCATTTTGGTGTCTAAACCTGGTTTTACTTGACAAATCCAGAATTGCAATTTAGAGAAACAAACAACGGATTTGCAAAAACGAGAAGTGTCACTCCCAAAACCGGGAAGTGTCACTTCCAATTCCTGCAAACAAACGGGGCCTAAGAAAATTCATTTATAACTTAAAGTGGTCCCATCAATGACTAAAAAAATAGGAAGTTAAGGTGTGGCCCCATAATGAATAATAAAAATAATAATTGCTTGGACTTTAGATTTTTTACTGTTATTTAATTATTCATTCATTCCCTTACTATTTAATTAATTTTCTAGGGATAGGGAATGGATAAGGATAAATATTTCCTCTCTTTTAACCATCACTAGGAAGGGGACATTACACCCTTGAAGCAATTGAAATTAAGGTGTATAATTTTGTTGGTAAACAGATTGTTCTTTTAAATTTAACCCTAAAATATCCAAAGTACTTAAGAACAATCGAATACAACAGTTGGAAAATTGTTATTGAAAAACTAATTTCCCTCTGAATTTAAAGGTACAACTCCCTTATATGAATGATTTTCAATGAATTTGGTTTTTTCCTATTCTAACAGGGGTATGTTCTTGACCCGAGAACAAAAGAGGTAAACCAAGCTAAACCTAGGCAGGAAATAGCTCAGGCGGGACGAATTCAACTCTAAATCTAGCCAACTGTGGGATTCCATCAATCATATTAACTCCCAAAATTGGTAATGCATGAACTTCTACTGAAAATGCAGATGCAAGACTAAAGATTAATGATGGAATGATAATGAATCGATCTATATCACAAGAACGTTTCCCAAACTTAAGATAACAACGAATTTCCCCTTTAGCTAATTGTATCAAATCATAATACAGAGCTCTGGTTCGAACACAGATTGTGAATCTAACTTCAAAGAAACATTCGAATTCAACAGAAAGATAAATGCAATGCAAATGGAACAGATAAAACAATGGTATTTAGGCATACAAATTTGACTCAGCAAAATGCTATCTTTCACACCAAAATTTAGCCGACCTTTGTATTGATTTTGGAAAAAGTACATATAGAGTCCGAGATTGGGTCGTTACAAAAGGGGGTAACCGAAACGGTTCAACTTCCCCAACTAGAATTGATAACCAAAGGTTTATCCATTACAACATTGATCAAAATTTAGTACAAATAGAGAATCTACTTAAGCTTCGGTTTCACTCCCTTTGCCTAATTTAGCTCTATAGGCAGTGACAACTGTGATAACTTTGATGAGTTCCTCATGTCTGTTAATGTGGACATTGGTGTATCGGATGAGCCACCTGGAATGGTCCTTAGCCAGACTTTTAATTGCGTCTGTCTGATCCTTCAATTCTTCCATGGCTTTGTAAATACATCCACTCAACTGTTGAAGCTCTGGCACTTTGTCCAAGTGGGTGGAAGATGGCTCTAACAACTTGTCTACATAATCAGAGAATGATTTATGCATATTGGCCAGTCCTATCATTTCCTTACCTTCTCCACTTGTCTGTGGTTCTGTATGAAAACCTTGAAGAATCTTGAAGTCTTTGTTTTGTTCTTCTTTGACCTTAACGTCTACTTGCTGTAACCCCATCTCGGCCTAGATAATCATTTCAATTTTGAACTCTAGACTTTGAAGCCACTCGATTAGAGGTTCATCTCCCTTCTGTAGAATCTAGGCTTTCAACACCTCTTTGGTCTTCATTTTCACCGCTACATGGACCGTCACTATGCACTCCTGACACTTCACTCTCTCAGATGCGAGAGTTTGCAAATTCTTCTCGATGTTATTCCTTTCTGTCTCCAACCTCAAGAGAGCGTTACCCAACTGCTCGACAACTGCAAACCCTTCAGATTTGAGTCTCTCAACCCATCCCTTGCCGATATGTGCGAAGTGCCTATCTTCTTGCAACTTGGCTAATATAGCTTGATTCTCCACCGCACTGGGATCAAAGGTGGTTTGGGTGCTAGGGACACTTGCAATCAGAGTGAGGAGCTGTCTTATGAAATTTGTCAGTTCAACCACTTTTGCCTTCAGTTGAATCTTGGCAGTCTTGAGCTCCTCGAGTTCTTCCTCTATCACCACATTAGTAGAATTCCACCAGTCCACCTTGGTGTCATGACGAGCCAACTCCATAGTGAAGTGTCCGGTCTCAGGGTCACGACCCAGAGTAGACATCGTCTTTACTTTCTTCTATTTACTCATAGCGGCCTTGGGCTGAAAGGCTCGTGACAAAGTGTCCTTGTTGGAAATCCCTTCTTCCGCCCTCTTCCTCTTGCGTTCTAGAGTATTCTCTATCCATGATTCTGCGCTGGTAACTTTGTTAGTAGAAACCAACTCCTTAATGAACAACTTCCTTATGACTGGGGGTGTAGCCTTTGGTCTAGAAGCAAATGGATTTACCGAGGTAGGAGAAGAGGACACCAACTTGGCTACTGAAGCGACCTTCTACTTTTTCCTGACCTCTTCTTCCAATTCTATGGTTGAAGGAATATCTTCACCCACTTCCACTATGACGGGGGACCCTCGCCTTGGAGAATCCTAGGTTGAGGTGTCAACCGGTACATCTACAGTGACTACTTTTGCTGACCGCTCTGGTTCTGCACCCTTGGTGGGTTCTTCTGTTGTTCCGATATTTGGGAGTGAACCTCCTCCACAAGTCTTCTTTGGTTGAACTTCCTTTTCAGGAGGTTCACCGCCTCTACCAGTTGGTTGAGAAGAACTCTTGGACATAGTTGGGAGTAATACCGAAGAAGTTGTTGCGATGTTGGAGGAATCCTTTGTCGGAGTCCTTTGAGTAGGAGGCTTCCTTTCCGACCTCTTCCTTCTTCGTGCTGTCCATTCAACCCACTGCTCTGTCCTCTTATAAATACCACTCATTAGGGTCTGCAAGTCACCGACGGCTTGGTCTAACATGGGCTCGGAACTGATGGAGAGAGGCTTGATCTTCTCGAGATAGGTATTATCGTACATGTGCTGGCCGTCATCTAGTAGCCCTTTGACTGCAAAATTGACCTTGAATTTTTTGATTTGTTCAATGGCTAATCTGGCATAGAACCTATCTCTGCTCTCCAGATCATCTCTACAATTGGCCCAGTAGTCTTCAATGTCATCTACATGGTGGATAGCTCGGCTCATCTGCAGATAATCATGAGCATAATTAACTGGATCATATTGTGGCCTCAGAACATCATAGGTTTCCAACGAAAACCTCTTGGAGAATGCCTTTAGGACATTCTTCGCCTCAGACCGGGAAGCACAATTGTAAGCACCGATAGTCATGGGGAAGTCGTAGCCTTTCTTCTTGGCATCGACACATATCAAATTCACTTGCAGCGCTTGCCTCATCACCTCCACCAGCACAATCATATCCGTAGGACCAAATTGGCTGATGAAAGTCATGGCTTCGGGGGAGAATCTCCTTTCTGGATAGCCTTGTAGCTCCCTGCACAATCTCATTGTAAATGCATCATTAACCCGAAGGTACTCTGCATAACTGTTGTGTAAATGTAAAGAGGGGAAAAATTCGTAACTCTTAACATCATCAGGAAATTCCTCTAATCTAGGAAGACCTGGCCAAATTTGGATTGTTGCCAGAATATACAACAGGATTGAAGACATAAAATTCATTCTGGCGCTTAGCTCTATCGAGGGCCTCCGAAAGGTTCTCACTTACCATAAGGGCCCAATCAATGAAGTGGTGTTGGGAACAGATTACCTGAACCAAGAAGAAGTGATGATCAACAAATTTGAGTGCCTCACTCTCACCTCTGATCCTGTGGAGTAACACCAGGATGTCTATGATCTCCGGCTTCAAATTAGTGCCATATAGTGTCTTCCGCAGCTTCCCTTTGGCGCTCTTGGGTTCTTGAAACCATGATTTCATTATCTCCTTCTTCCAAATTGACTTGTTGGCAATATATTCAGTCACCGCTCGACTGTATGTCATTTCTGAATACTCAGCTTGCTCTGGGATGCGAAGCGAGTTCTGGACCGATTCTCTGTCAATGGATAGCAACACTGAATCATTGGGCAATAGGATTTGCTTGGTATCTGGGTTGTATTGAGCGATGCATTCCCATATCAATTCTGGGGCTTGAACAGCCACGGGAAAACCAACGGCCTCAACTAATCCGCTCTCCTTCAACTTCTCAGTGATGGGATGTATCTGGTCCGCTTTTAGTCTGTTCTGGAAGTTCTGCATATCAAAGAACTTCAGAGACGTATCCGAAATCTTATGCCATTCAGAAGTAATGTCGTTCATTCCGTCAAATCCCATGAATCTGGAAGCCATACTTTTAATGATTTGATTCAGAAATGAAGAATGTCTTTTAAGAATAAGAATGCAGGGGAAAAGAACAACCAATATCAAATGCTTCAGATTCAAACAATTTGTTAAGCAAACAGTAGCTCTGTTGGCAACCTCCAACTGATCTTATAACTTTTGAATTCTTACCGTTTAACGGCTGACTTCCCGCGCCACACGAATGAAAAGACCTCAATATTAATGAAACAATCCGTTATGAAGTAAAATGACTTTATTTGAATTAATTACCTTGCTCTTACGAGTCGTTAAGAAATGTCTTTTCACTTTTGGTAACTGCAACGGTAACTTTCTTGTGGTAGCGGAAAATTACTTTTCCACTTCTCCTTTGGGCGGAGAAGTGCTTTTGGAGTGCTCTTGGTTCAAAAACCTGCCAAAGGGGAAATTTGATCTATCAGGGTGCCAAAATGGCATGTGTTGATTTCATCTGCCTTCTTTATATCTCAGATTCTTTATGCGACAGATTCTTCCTCGAAATCACTTCATTTAAATGGCTTGGCGGAAAATGTACTCCGTGGGTCGAAACCCACCCGTCGGAGTAGTGGTGAAGCCATTTTCCATTTTTCCGCCTTTAGACTTATTTCCTCGATTTCTTTCTATTGAATCATTCCTCTTGACTTGTAGAGGTGTAGTTCAGACACACCAGTCCTTCTAAGCCTAAGGGATCCATTTTAGAATTGTGCTTCTTGCTGAGACATCACTTAGTAGTCGTCAGCGGAAGATGCACTCTGTTGATACTTTTCCGCCGGTGGAGAAGCCCGAACCCAATTTTCCGCCAAGCTGCAAAATGAAGAGTTATGGCTAAATGCTTCCATTGCAGGTGAAACTGATGTTAGAAATATTCAAACCACGACCTTTACCAGATTGGGAACTTAACCTACCCAATGAAAACATGATCTCAAATGCAGAATCCCTCCGGTTCACAAAAAAGAAGTCAAATTTGGGAAATTCGGTAAAGGTCGCCTATCCTAAGGGAAAAGCTAGACTTAGACCTAGGACTCACATGAAGCTTTCAGGACCACTACTATACCTCGAACAACCACTTTTGTCTAAAGGTATGCATACCAAAAGTGGGGCAACAAATTTATCCCACATAAATTACATTTATTAGCCTATTCCATTGATTGCATCATCAAGTTTCTTAATGTTCTGAATTATGTTTTCAATACTCTAGAGGATTTCATTGTTATTATATGAATTTTTCTCGTGGTTAAAGATTTCTCTATCGTGAATGGGATTAATGAATTGTGTATTAGTAAATGTCACCTTTGTAATGGTAGAATCATTGTCTAGCTAGTGGAAACATTCTTAGGTCCAGAGCATCAAGGAAATGAGTAGTCAACAAAAATAGAATAATCTACGATGACTTCACTCTTTTTAGGAATTAACGATTGTGATGTGACTTGGTGTTATCATCTAGATTCCATACTTAGGATACATTGGATATTACAGGAAGTGTGGTTTTAGTAAATTTGTATAAACATTTTTGCAGGTTTAATGGAAACTTCAAATTGAGGTAGCTGGTGGTAAATTATTGGCCAAGCTTACATGAGGTAAATATTTTAAAATGTTATTTCCAACCGTGGTATGGGCCTCTATGAAACATTTCTAATATGAAAAATATATCGTAGATCTGAGGCATGCATTTTTAACCATGTGTGGGGTTGTTTCTTTTGTTAAGTTATTGCTAGATGTTGATTGTTTAACCATAAATGAGAGAGAGATTGATAAGCATAAAACTGAAGTGGAAAGAGAAAGGTAAGTTTTTCTTCTTTGTTAGTGGCCCTCTTAGTGTATACATATTAGTTGTAATGTAAGAGAATTGTATCATTCATTATTTTTATCTTTTGGATATAATTTGTTATGCTTGGGCTTGACAGATGAAGAAATTCTCTTGGTAAAGATAATAGTCTCTAAAATGTTGGAATTGTTCATGTATCTTCTTGTTGATCATTAAACTCTTGTTGTTTGCATTATGTTTTTTAATTTTTTTTGTTTTAACAGGAATACGAAACAAACAACATTAGGAAAAAATGGATTCTTTTCATTTTAAATTTCTGATATAAAACTTATGTTTGGCTCTTCTCATATTCACAAGTAAACTACTTCCGCTCAGCAACACAATACTTTAAAACCTGGAACAATAGATGAAATGCTATCCAAAATTGCCACAACCTTATTATAATAATAGGAATGAGCCACATGTAATGGATTTGCCTATGACATCATTCACTTCATCCTTATATTGCACATTGAATAACTTCACCATTGGGTTTAGAGTATCACTAGTCATCCTCCCCTTAGGCTTTGTTTCCCTTGAACTATGGATGGATAACTTGAAATCATGTTTAATGGAAAGTACTAGTATACATGATATGATAATTCTTTAAATCATCTACCCCTGTTTCAGTTTTCCTTGGATGCTCCCACCCACCTCCTCCCCTCCCAGCAGGAGCTGAATGACCACGTTAGACTCAACATCTATAGACAATATATCACCACGACCTGGTGCAACCCTCCTAGAGGGCTTTGTTCCAGGATGGCCTCCTATGCCAAGCACTATATGGAGATTCTTGATGGGTTCATTGTGTGTCCTTAATCCCTGGCCTACCGATGGAGTCATGCTCTCCGTATTTCTTTGGGGTCTTTTAGAGTTTGCTCTCACCGGCTCCGCATCCAGACAGATCACCACATTGACAGGGATGACCGAATCTGCTGCCTTTGCACCTTGTTGGAGACCGAGTCCGAGACACATTTCATTTTCTGATGTCCCATTTACTACGAGATCAGAGGGAGATTCTACTGCCTGTTCAGAGAGTGTAGTTCCCTTGCCTCCTTCAGATACACCGACCAGCGGTGCTTTGCTTTTTATCTTCAGGAGACCACACGACTTCGGGATTCCACCCTCCAGCTTATGTTCCCATCCAGCCAGAGATCTGATCATCTTATCACATCCTTTTTCACTTCGGCGTCTCCTGCCCGCAACACGAAGCGCCCTCTTGGTCCTCCTTCTGGACACACTAGGCTTGTGAGACCTCATAGAGATTGTAAAGATCGCACTCGGCTGCAGCACTCCACCACCAGTGTTACTCAGAGACGGTCCATGGCTCTTTCTAGTCTCAGATCATATCCTTTGGTGCTCGATTACTTCTTGCCCGGAATGAGCCTCTAGGCACTCTTCCTGGTTCTTCTATTTTCTGTTTTCTGCCTTCTGCTTTCTTGTTATTGTTCTTTCCCCGGACATCGTTTGGTGCTCCTGCTGTTGGTTGTTCTGGTCTGTATGTTCCCAGTCCCTTAGATCCTTGGTGGTCTCTTGTTGGACATTAATAATTTATCTTATCTTAAAGGGTATTTGCTCAATGGAAGAGCATTTGCTTTACAAGCAAGAGATAGAGGTTCAATTCCATTTTGTCTTAGTATGACTAAATATGTGATTAAATTAATGATTAATTATATGACTAAATACATGACTAAATTAAGAACTAAATATGACTAAAGTAGTGACTAAATATATGACTAAATCAATGGTTAAATTAATGACTAAATATATGACTAAATCAATGACTAAATATATCTCTACTATGACTAAATAAATGACGAGTTAACAACAATCAATGACTAAATTAACGACCAAATCAATGAATAAATAAATGACTAAAATAGTTTAGTCATAAATTTGGCCGCGAGATAAATGATCGACAATAAACTACTAATGATCACGTGACCAAAATTAGTCATTTATAGGCAATTTTTAGTAGTTTATTTAGTCATATATTGTTGTTTTTATACCAGTGTACGACAACTCTCCTAACGTGGATATCTCAAATTCAGATTGCATTAGTTTTGAAAATATTTGGCTTAAGTCATAATTATTGCAAGCAAACACAATGTCATCTACATAAACAAGTACTACAAGAACATCATCACCTTCCACCTTGACATAAAGATTTCTATCCACACCTCCTCTTGTAAAGCCATTATCCAGAAGGCACTTGTCCAACCTAGAGTACCATGTTCTAGGATCTTGTTTTAGGCCATAAAAAGCGTTTTTAAACCTATAAACAAAATCAAAATGATCTTTTCTTTGAAATCCTTCAGGTTGTTCCATGTACACCTCTTCATCAAGATAGCCATTAAGAAATGTCATTTTAATATCCATTTGATACAGTTTAGAGCCCTTATAAACTAAAAATGACAAGAAGATTCTAATAGCTTCAAGTCTAGCCACATGTGCAAAGGTTTGACCAAAGTCAACTCCTTCAATTTGAGAATAACCCTTACAAACAAGCTTAGCTTTATTTCTTGCTATCTTACGATTCTCATACATCTTGTTTTTAAAGACCCATTTGCACCTATCACATTTTATTTTCAGGCCAAGGGACTAACTCCCAAGTTTTATTCTTTTTGTTAAGTTTTAGGATAGCTGCAAATGTAATAGCACTCTATTTGTATGTGTTTTTCAAATGCAACAATCTCTCTTTCATTTATATTAGGAATGAGGCTAGGAGAGACATGTCCCTTCATGGGACATG
>MU226588.1:1507608-1536439 GCA_018584345.1 Thuja plicata | reverse complement strand
GAATAATTTAATAATTTAATATTGAATATTAAATTTTCATATGATTAATAATAATATAACATATATAATATATTATTATTAATCAACATGTATTATATATATTCTAATGATCATACGATTGAAGCTATGAACATTAACACTCCCTCTTAGCTAGGGAGGATGATCAAACAAAATGTGTAGTGGTCTCCTGTGTCAACACTGATGACCCTCACCATAGCTATACAAAATATCAACACTTTTCAATCTGCCTTAGTTCCTCTTCCATTGCTTTATTCTAAAACTTATCTCTACTAGTTTCATTATAAGTCTTAGGTTCTATTTCAGATAACAAACACAAGTTTTCTTTCTCCCCTAAATTTGCAGCACTTTTTCTTGTTTGCATGCCTTCTTCTAAATCCTATGATCTGCTCTTGTGGATGGTATTTAGTTAGCAACTTTGATAGAGTTTTAAACCTATGATTTCTATGCTAGGAACAATCTTATTTACTGTATATGAAGAAATGGTTATCAATGGTAGATGCCCACTTCACCAATACATTAGGTATTAGGATACCCTCACCTATAGGATAGATCCAACAAGTACAATCAAGTAAGGAAGATACAAGCACAAGATCTTTGATTTGTAGATTTAGGTTTCCTTTAATCCCCAAGATAGGATATAAAAGGAGGAAAGATGTATAGATCTGATCTATGAAAGAAGATACAAGAAAGAAGGAGATTAGAATGTGTGCACCTAGAAATAAGAGAAGGAGAATAAATTTTGGAGACTAATTTCCTGTCTGTCAGAGCCCTGGAATGACTTGATTCCTGAACCTAACACTCTACAACTTGCAACACAAAATTTTGCAACTTTCTGTTCTGTCTCAGGAACATGGCGAAAGTGGCTCGACCTATACCCAGGTATAGGTCGAAGGTTCACCCTATACCTAATCTTCTCAAAATTAGAAACAAAAAGTGTATCTGGGATGCTCTTCTGATTGTCTTTCAGGCTTTGTCACTGGATTTTGCACTTTGAATGTCAGAGTATATGTTGAAGGTTCAACCTATACCCGATACTGTCAGAATCCAGAATAGAAAATAGATCTGGAGAGTTCTTCCAAATGGGTCCCCGGATCTATAACTAAACATGTACTCTGAAACTTGAAAATTCAGAAAAAAAAGTTTGTGGGTGGCTATATAGGTGTTTGCCTTAGTCAACCCCCCCATTTTGGTGGTTTCCACCTCCACTAATAGCCATTAGAAAATGTAAAAAGTGTGTAGTGCTCGTGTATCTAGATTGTATCTCTAGAATGCAAAGGAGTTATAATATGTAAATGCCAAGATCTAACCCTAAAGAGTGAAACCCTAGCATGCAAATGAAAATAATATGTATTTGAATGCATGTAAATGTGATCATGTAAATATGAAGTAACATAGCATAGATCTGAAAATGACAAGGAAATCATACCAAGCCCCATAAGGCAAAATTACACCTAGCCATCTTCACAATCTGTTTGAAACTCCATGATGTAGAAAAGAATCCCTGCTTGGATAAGATCTTCAATAATCAAATCTAGTTTCAAATGGCTGTCCTCAAGTTTAAGCTTTAAGCTCCCAACACACACACACACACACACACACACACACACACTGAAGCAAATAGGTTGCTTATATAGTGGTTTGCGGAGAAGATCTTACACTATTAGATTCCATTTGATTCAGCGGTTGGCGCTTTCCCGCTAACAGATGATGCACGCCATTTAAGCCTTTGCGACATTGCGACAGGCGGACACATGGAAAGTGTGGGCCCTAGCTGAGATAAATGTAACGTAATGCACGCTCAGATCAAATTTGATCTAACGGTAGGTGCAAAGCCTGGAAGAAGAGATGCCCAAAGGATATTCATTGAGGCATTGCAACCGTTTGACGCGTGGCATCCTGTGATCGTGGATCTTGCCTGGGGTTAAAAGTATAGTTAATCAATGAATAAGATCTTTTGATTGTGCGATGGGCGTAATCCTGTAAAGCTCAAGATGCAGGAGGTTATCCATCGCGGGTTTGTTGGTTGTATTTCCAATTTTGTAGTCTGCTAGAAATTTTTTGGAGTTCTCAGTCATTTCCATGGCTAAAAGTTGAAAATCCTGTTTAAAGAGTTGTCAAAATTCCTCTACAAGTAATGATTTTCAAGCCAAAAATCAAGAAAGAGTGAAAAAAACCTAAACCCTCGGTCAAATTCCATGCATATCCAAGAAAAACGCTAGTTTGTTGAAATTCTTTCTAATTTGTTGTTACTTTTTCATGAAACCCGGTCACTTAAGTCATGTGTTTTATTTTATATCATTTCACTTAAGTTGCGAAGTATCTTTGTAGTCTAAGAATATTCTTTTTCTTATCGAGACTTGGTGATTTCCATTATGTCAGGTTGTCTCTTTTAAAAGTGAATATTCTTCCAGTCTTTGTGAGATTGCACGCAAAGCGTAGATGCAGATCTTGATCCTAAAGTGGGTGGAGAATCTCTTTAGAGAATCAGAGTTAAAGAATTCCTTTGGCACCTTCGAGATTGCTCAGTCGCATTGTCTGGCAAGCTAATCAGAGTAACAAGTTGGGTTTAAAGGTTAAGTTTAAAATCTCATGCAGTCGCGTTATCGCAAAGAGAAAAGTCAGTTAAGTCAAAAGATCTGAGAATTAGCGATAGCCGTTGATCTAAGTTGAAATCTTACGATGGTCGCGAAATCTCCATGAAAACTCTTGAGTTAAGAAAAGTATACGCGACTTTGAGTTTTCTTAGTTGCGGTGTCTCACAAAGAAACTAAAGTTAAGAAGGTGGTTAAAATCCTTTAAGTTGCGAGATCTCTTTTGAAATTCATGGTTAAGTTAAAGCTAAAGAGATTAAGCGACTGCCATCAGATTAAAGTGAAATCCTGTGGCCAGCATGAAATCGGGAAGGAAACCATGAGTTAGCAAAATCTAAATGCGACAACGAGATTCAATAAGTCACGATGTCGCGATAAGAACCATGGTTTGAGATAAGTTCAGTTAAGTATAAGTGTATTCTCAGCAAGAAGATCTGAGCCGTGAGAAGGAAAAGATCCTGTGGATGGCGTGTAGTCGCCTTAGAAAGTCAAAAGGTCAGCAAAGTTACAAAGATTCAACGGTAATAATCCAGATTGAGACACGTGGCTGGTCATTTGAAGACTTGAGTTAGTCGGGAAGTCTCAAAGTAAACCCAAGGTAAAGTTTTTCTTTCCGCGACATAGAGACTGCTTGATTCGTGAGGTCATGAAGTAAACCATAGTCAAGTGAAAAGCAAACAAGATTATGCATGAGCCATTAGATTAGAAACAAGATCTGCGGTAGTCGCGAAGTCTCAGATGAAAATAAGAAAGTAAATAAAGTAAATGAGATTACGCGCAGGCCGTCCGATTGAAAGATGATCATGTGACAATCGCGCAATCTCGAAAGAAACTCAGAGTAAAGGAAATCTTAGAGCGACAAAGAGATAACACAGTCGCGTAGTCTCTGAAGGAGATCCAAGGTATAAAATGAGTTAGTAAAGCTATGGTCACGCAATCTCGAAGAGAATAAGACTTAAGTGATTTCATATCACGATTAAGAGGTAGCCATAGATTTGAAGGATGATCGGATGGTTGTCGTGTAATCTCAATGGAAAACTGAAGTTAAGGATAACTCTTCATGAAAACAAGATCACTCAGTCACTTTGTCGCTAAAGGAAACCATGGTGAGATCAAGGTAATGTGTAAGGTTTTCTCCGCGCCATGTTAACAGTTGATAGCCAAGGAGAATGAGGGAGTTATGACAACATGTTTCAAAAGATTGTTGAGCTGTTCTCAAGGAGCCAATAAGATCAAATCTGGATTTCTTTTTGAATTTAATAAGGTTTTATATGAAAAATCATCATTTGAAATTGATCATTTGTCAGTTCGAAATGCCACGGCTAGGAGCTAGAATTCATTTCATAGCACGCGGGAGTAAAGACAGAAAAGACTGAATTGCAAATCCATGAATGAGATTGGTGCATTTATAGGCATTACTGTTATCATGATATCTTACCAAGTTTTCAAGAATCCAGAGCTCATAATTCGCATCAGTGCTTTGCATTTTCAGTGAGAACAGAGAAATTAAGGTCTACAAAGTAAACAATGAAGATTTTAGTTCAGAGTTCAAAAGTGTGAATTTTCAGTACTGAAGGTTGAAGATTTGAGCTGATTCACGGTGAGGGTTTGTAGAAGATTTGTTTCAATATCAGTAAAAGAATAGGAAAGATGATTAATGACAAATTATACCAGGAATCATGAGCAGAGCAGTAAGTGTTGCTTCTACCAGTGGGGTAAGCGGGGATGATGATGATGTGAAAGGAAAAACAAATTATTCAGAAGAGTTCATCCAGTTGCTCTTGGGCTCCAATCGAGGTAAAAAAGTAAATGATGAATATTTAGGGGATAATTATGCATTCATTAGAGATGCTAAGGCACCAGACTATTCTGGTTACCATTTATTTAGTTATTTTCATAAGAACAGTGATGGCCCCATGCCTATTTCAAACCCCTGGACCAGTGGACTAGCCAAATTAGTTGTTCTTGATGTTTTCATTGATGTAGAATTGATCCTAGAACTGGCTAGTAGGTATGACACTGTGTCCAAGTCCATCAAGAAGAATAATGGCACTGTCTTGGTAACCCTAGATCGAGCTTCTTTTATGAAAGCTTTTGATATTTACAACCCCTGTTCCATAGAGATCAATTTGAAGGCCCTAGCTGCCAAGTATACTAAAGAGGCCCCCATTGTAGCTAAATTGATCCAAGCTCATACACCAAGGGGAACCAGAAACTATATTGCCCCTATTCCAAGTGATCCATCACCGTATTTCTATAAAGACTTAGCTTTCTACATGAAATATATATCTTATTCCCTATGCAGAGTCTTAGGAGTAGACAGTGGGAGAGAGAGGGTATCTTCAGATATGTTGATGATAATCCTAGAATTGCAGAGCCCCTATGTGAGTACAGACTATGATTATATATAGTTTGTAATTGATAAAATGCATCAAGGATTCCTGGATATTCATAACAAAGTAGGAAGCCCTAAGTTCCTACAATACTCTTTGCTGATGCACCTCATCATGTTTTATAATTTCCCTATTATGGACCAATCCAATCTACAACTCAGGAGATTCTACCATGGACAAAAGAACCTTGTGCAGTTATGGTTGAGGGTATGGAACTACACCTCCAGGGAGCAAGAATTTTGTGCTTTTGAGAATTGGGTAGTTTACCCATTGTTAAGCAATTTGGGAGTAGACATGACTAGACTTCCAGTGAAAGTGTTACAGTTATTAAGACCTTGTCAATTTGTTGACATGTGGAATGGTGACCATAATTGGGGTGACTTCTATTATCACCAAAATTTCACATTGATTAGAGTTTATGGCTGTTCACAACCTCTACATATCCCGCCCTATAGAGTGCCACCAAGGATTGCAATAATGAAATTTCTGTGGCAGATCATGTTAACAGACAAAGAGCACCTAACATCTCACAGAAAGGGAACTTTTACCCCTAGGGAGTTCATTGCCTCAGATTTTACAGTTGGGAAGAGGGCTTATGACCCTGTTAATGGATGGTTAAGGCAATATAGGATGAATGTTGCCTTATACATATATATTGATACTGAAGGATTCATTGAGAGTGCCAAGAAACTCTTGACACCTACCATCCCAATCACCAAGAGGCATCAACCTTGTGAAGAAGAGGATCTAATAAGAAACATCTTTGAAGAGGATGTAATTGCATCAAGGTTATCTAAGTACCATGATTTAATGGAGCTGGAGCAGCAATTGAAGAGAAAAGGGATCCCATTTGGTGGATTTTTCCTAGGATTGCCCTACTTGCAAAAATTAGAAAAAATGATTGAAAATCATAGCTTGCTCAACAATCAGATTGAAGATTAGATTGATGACAAGGACAGAGGGCCCAACAAGCAATCGTCATCAGAGTATAGCAGTAGCTACTCTATTCATAGTCCACCACTCCAAGATCAGCCACCTTAAAATGAGGAAAATATCATTGATTTAACATAAGCACAAGAGGCTGAAGTGGATGTAGAGCCCCCACAGAAGAAGAAAAGGATAGAAACAGGGGAGCCTTCTGTAGCAAAGACCCATAAGAAGAAAAAAGATAGAATTGGTGCCCTATTCACAGGGGCCAGTGCATATGATCGTCAACTGAGGAAGTTGATAAGAGAGGACAAGAAAAAGAGAGAAGACACTGATGACAATGTAGAGATGCCTCTCCTTCTATGCCTAGATGAAAGAGAGTTACAACAAGAAGAGTTTCTAAAGGATGACGAGTTCATCAAAACTAAAGAGTTTAAAGACTTGCTAATATGGGCAAAGCAAGAACTAGTTACAACACAGTTAAAGTCAAAAGGAGGAGAGATAATTATCTGTGAAGCATTACACGCCCTCCAATCATATGATCTAGAGTCAGAGAGTTTAACTCCCAATGAGGCCAGGCAACTTGTAAAGTCTAGTGGCATGCTCTTAGTAGAGAGGTGGGACTTAGCCTCAACATTTATAATAGATCAAATCAAGGGGTAGTCTGATGTCAAGTTTTCTACAGAGACAGATATAGGAGAGATGATAAAAGGGTGTGGATATGACTCTAAGTCTCAAGCCCTTGCAATGTGGTCTCTTGCTCCTAAGAACCAAAAACCATCACTGATAAATGTTCAGGAGAAGATGGAGGGAGACAAGATAATTTGGTCAGTGCTTAATACAAGAGACCTAGAAATATCACAGGCATTGACACATTTTGCTCACTTGAATGAGGCAAAGGCAGTACAAATGTCTGATAGATATCAGAAATTATTTGATGAATCAAGTTTGATTGCCGAGGATAGAGAGTTAGGTCTAATGAAGATCAATGCAATGGAAAAGATAATTGCAGGCCTAACTCAAAAGTTGCAAGAAATGGCTGAGGTTGCCCCTGCAGTACCAAAAGAAGGAAAAGATGCTGAGATTCAAATAGAGGAAACAAAGTATGTTGCAACAGAAATATAGCAGGGGATTAGTGAGCATAATAATGTTGTTTTAGGAACATTAATGGAAATCTTGTAGCATAGAATAGATGTATTAAAGGATAAAGTGGATATAGTATATGGTTCCTATGGTAAATTGCCAGGCCTACAAGTGGAAGTCAATAATTTTGTATCAATTTTGAACCCTTACTATGCTACATGGTCAGTAAGAACCGGGTTATTTGAGAGGTTAGTGTCTTTGCAACCACTAAGACCAGATTTACCAGAGATAGTAACCCAGGTTGGGGAGGAGATATAACAGATAGGGGTGACCTTGTCCTTTTTCAAAGGCAAGACAAATCAGATTGAGGCAAGAATAAATATGTTTGGGCCCGATTACAAAAGATTTGTTCCATCAATAAGATCAGGAGATAATCAAATCAAGCCACTAGGGGTATGGAGCTCATAATTTGACATTGTACTACCTAATAAAGAGGTGTATGTTTCTGACAATGGAGAATTAGATATGGAAAGATATAACAAGATTCTAGATGAAGCCTTTAAGGATGAAACTGATTTTAATAAATTCATTACAGATGTCAAGAGCATTACAGATGCAAGGTGGGAAAGGCAGAAGACACAACTAGAGAATATTCAGAGCTTTGAATGGCCAAAGGAAGATGATGTCACAACATGGGATGTTTTACAAAGCCCAAGAAGAAAAATCCTGTCACTGTTGACTTGGATATTATTGATGATGAATAGGACACATGGCACATGCTCTTTGAGCACAGGAAGGTTAGTCATCTTGAAGACTAGTGTAAATTAGCCTATAATGGCGGTCACTAGGTCTCGCTACAAATATAAGAGGCTATCCTGAACACATACATACAAAGGTGCCAGTAATCACAAGAAGACAAAGAACAAATCAGATTTCATTTTTCATTTTTGTTCATCCACCGCTTGGTTCCTTCTTGTCTTTTGTCTTTTCTGTATTTTTAGGGTTATTTTTTAAACCATCCGAAGCTTGTTGCATCCTTACTTCTTAAGGATTCCAAGATGGTTTTAGCCTATAAATAGAGCATATTGTAACTTTTTTGAAGATGATGGAATATAATTACAAGGAAGACTACTACAATTTTGTCTGAACCTCTGTACTTTTTGGTCTATTGAATATACTTTGAAGCAATTAGACATTAATAAAATACATTGCAATCTCTATTTTATATCTTGTGTGTTCTCTTTTATCTCTATTCAAGATTTTATATGTTTATTTGTAAGGAATTTAAATATATCAATTGCAAGGTAGTTGTGCAGTCATTTGTGAGGTCCTTCAAGGAAAGAATAATTCTTTCAGATGATCCCAGGAAGCTGAATATTGATATTAAGATCTGATAAACAAAGATATAGGAGTGAGTGGATAGTTTGTAAGGCATTCTATCTAGGTTGCATCTATTTTCATTAGTCACCTAATTGTGGATTTGCATTCAAGATTGAGTATGTTGCCCATAGGATCAGGCACTAGTTTATGGTTTTGCTAGTAATTGTTCATCATCCAAAATTTAAGATCAATCAATCAATTACATTACATTCATAAGAAATCATATATTTATAAGTAATTGTATTCACAGAGTATACAATTCAGTTTGCTGATTTCTTCAAGAGAGAATCAAATAGGTTAACCCTCCTAAGTTCAGAGAACTATAAAAGGAAGAAAGATGAGAATCCTTATCACATCACTATTTACTATTGTCAAGATAATAGTTTGGCTTATTAAGCTCTGTATCAGGCTAATCATAGTCATTTGCATAGTTTTCTACTTATTGATACAGTAAAAGGCATTCAACAAACTAGTAAGAAGACATAATCCACTATAACTAATACTGCAAGTCAGTAATCATTCAAAGGTAATACATGCTTGAGTCTCTAGATCTCAAAAAAGGAGGATCTTATCCAATCCTCATCAATTAGGCTTTTCTTGCATATGGTAAATTGGAAATATACAAGAGCAAGCATTTATATTGTTTTAAAAGGTACTTGCAAGAAAAATCCCTAACAGGGTTCACGACCATGCAACACATGGAAAGTGGTCAGCACTAAAGGTAGATAAGCATCGAGCGGTTAGATTTTATCTAACGGCTGTTGTGATCCCTCAAAGAAAAGATGACCGATGATTATCCATCAAGGCATTGCGCCTAGTCGACAAGTGTCCTTCTGAGATCAAAGATTGAGGGAAGTAAGGGGACCGTTAGATATGTTTTCATCGCACGATGTGTGTGTTTTCTTGATCAGAAGATGCAACTTATTTATCCATCGCGGGTTCACGACTATGCGACGTGTGGCAGATGGCGGGGCTAGTGTAAGGTCAAAGGTACTTAAAGGATGGTCAAATTGTAAATGATCTAACGGTGTGCGTGATCCTGTGGATAAATAAGTTGCATCTTCTGATCAAGAAAACACACACATCGTGTTCATGACTATGCGACGTGTGGCAGATGGTGGGGCTAGTGTAAGGTCAAAGGTACTTAAAGGACGGTCAGATTGTAAATGATCTAACGGTGTGTGTGATCCTGTGGATGTAAAGTGCTCAAGGATTATTCATGGTGGAATCACACTTATGTGACGCGTGGCTTGATCTAACCGTGGGTTTAAATTTTCAATGAAATAATGTTAAAGCGGGTTGGATTTCATCAGACGACCAACACTTTCCCTCAAACATAACTTGCACGATGGATATGTTGGTTGTATTTCCATTTTTGATGTCTGCCCAACAAATTTTGTTGTTCTCTTGCCTATCCTTCCTCAAAATTTGAAATCTTGTCTAAAATTGCAAAAGATCCCTCTGAAAATTGTGGTTTCTAGGTCAAAATCAAAGAGAAGTGTCAAAACCCTAAGCCCTAATTCATTTTGTTCGAAAATGGCTAAAACCCTAGCTTTTTGAAAATCCTTATGTTTTGAAGTTGCCTTTTCGTTACTAGGAAATCACTTAAATCATGTGTTCAAATTCATGTCTCATATAGTCACTAAGTCTCCTAATGTTTCCCAAATATTCTTTCCCTACTCGCGACTTAGCGATTTCCTTTTGTTGGGTGATCTCAGTAGGAAAGACATATTCCTTTTGTCATCTGGTGATTTGGCGACTACCGTCTGATGAAGTCAAGATCCTGCGATGATTGGGAAGTCTCCAGATATAACCTGAGTTAGTAATTTGATCTAACAACTTTGAGTTTGCATGGTCGTGTTATCTCCTGAAGTAATCAGGGTTAGCTCATGGTTGACTCACTGAGCGCAGGTGTCATAAAGTTCAAGCAGGTTGATTTAATCCGATGGCTGTCGTTATGTCTTTATAAGAAGGTTGCAGTCAAGTTATGTTTAAGACATTATGACAATGTGCCACGTGTCCATGATGGGCCCGGATGTAGTTCTAAATGGTCTCTTCCATCGCGTAATCTCCAATTTTGACTGAGGTTAAGGCAGAGTTCAAAATTTGTGTTGTCGCCTGATCTCATGAAGGAAGTTGTGTTGAGTTAAATATCTAGCGACTACGAGACATAAGGAAAGATGAGACATGTGTTATGATGTCGCGTAGTCTCGTAATAAATTAGGGTTTGCTTCAAAGATCATGAGACTTGGCGAGGACCGTCGTATGCAGATGAGAAAAGATCAACGACAGTCGCTGAATCTCTGAATGAATGTTGAAAAGTCAATATCATTATGCGACTTGGAGATTACTCAGTCACGTTATCTCCACATTGTTCATGGTTAATAGTGAGTTAAGTTAAAGATTGATGACAGGATGGTTATGAGAAAATAACGGAGCACCACATGTCCTTGGTGGGCCCAAACATGATATGCTTAGTCATTGGGTCTCTTAAGAAGAACTGAATATACCTTTTTATTCAACGACTATGAAATTGCTTTGTCACGGGGTCTCCAAATGATATCGAATATTCTCTTTTTATTAAGAGACTTCTCGCTAACCGTTCGATTTAGTTTTGATCTGATGGCGGTCGCTAGGTCTTGTGATGAAACCATGATTAAGAGAAATGTCTGGCGACTAAGAGACAAGAGGAAAGAAGATAACCTGAGTTTGAAGGTAGTTAAATTGCTGAGGTCAGTTCCCGGGTACAGATTAAAGATGGATCGCCGACTGTGTTTTAAAAGAATATTCATATTTGAATTTGGGCCGTTGATCGAGCTATCTCGCGCCACTTGTGACCTTTATGGTTTAAATTCAAATATTTAAAAGGGGTTTCCTATCATATTTCATGGCGGTGACATGGTTTTTCAAGATGTAGACAGAGTGGATGAATCAACCGTTTCTTTCTGATCAGAGTAATGATGATGAGAGTTGCTTTGACACTCGTGGCTGATATCTTGAGTGTCTCTCAGGTGCATTAATGACCAGAAATTGATTGCAGATATGACTGATGCATCCCAAAGCATTGTTTCTAGTGATAAAAGGTTGAGATACAAAGAATATAACAACTACTGGTGAGGGTAAGTGATAGATTTGTTTCAATATCGGTAAAAAAAGATAGATTAACCAACACCCAGCTGAGCTTCAACTAGTGACAAGGCAAATCAGATGGGGCATTTAATTTCCTGATTACATCATGGGTTCTTCTGACAAAGGCCAAAGGAATTGAAGACAACAGTTATGAGCTTAGATATTTTATCTTTTTGTTTCAAAAGCAAATTGCATTTTGTCTTCTAGAGTTTTTAGAGTTAGGTCAAAATCATCTGAAGCTTGTTGCATTCTTATCTCTTTAGAATTCCAAGATGATTTTGGGCTATATATAGGCCCGTTGTAACATTTTTAAAGGTTTTTGAATTTCTACTGCAAGGCAGGCTTCTAATTTTGCATATTCTTTTAGCTTTCGGTCTGGATATATTGAAATAGGACATATTAATGAAATACAGTGCAGTTTTCCTGTCCCATGTTATTGTTGTCTCTTTATATTTCTGTGCATGACTCTTGTATGTTTAATTTGTAAGGCATCTTAAATATACCAGTTACAAGGTAACTGTCTAATTGCTTGTGAGTTTCTTTCAAGGAGAGAACTAAGTTTCATGAGTGATTTCAGAGGGTTAATCATTAATGTGAGGGTTTGATACAATATTATGGAAATGACAAGATAGTTTGTAAGGCACTCTATTTGAAATGCATATAGTTTGTAAGGCATTCTATAGTATATCCTTAATTTTTTTCTGTGGATTTATATTTTCATTGACTCTTTGCCCAAGGAATAGGCACTGGTTTAGAGTTTGGTAAGTAGTCATTTCTTCATCCAATAAGATAAATCAATTACACTCAGTTACTAAGAACACATGAGCTGAACTCAAGTGGATTTGTATCAGCTGGATACAATTCAGTTTGTTGATTCCTAGAAGAGTGAATCACTAGGTTGACTCTCCTTAAAAGGAAGAAGGATGTGAATCCTTGTCTCATTGATTTTTTCTATTCTTACAATCATAGTTTATCTAGTTAAGCTCTGTATCCAGTTGATTTTGGTCATCTACAGGGTATTTTATAAGTTGATTCAATAAAGGGTAAATAGAAAATCAGTGTCCACTATAACATATACTGAATAATCAGTAATCATTCAGAGGTAATACCTGCCTGAGCATGTGGAGCTTGAAAAAGGAGGATCTTATCCAATCCTCATCAATTAGCCTTTCTCTTGCATAAAATAGGAGTTTGCATTCCAGTATATAAGTATACTATCATTTTAAAGTTGTTCTGCAAGAAAAAAATGCTAAAAAATTGGCAACTCTACTGGTGAATAAAGGTTCTATTCAGAAGTCTCTGGTATTTACAGTTGAGAGTGCCTATCTAAATCATCCTTACAATACTCATATTTCAGTTGTGTTTTATCCTTCCCAAACTAGTGTTGGGTGGCGACTCTAAAAGCAAAATCTCTGTGATTAGTAATAAAAGATAAGCATATATCTTTTCAATATGCATACTAGGTCAAGGATGAGAAACAATCCTGAAGTTGAGTTGGATAGTGGTATCCCAACTACTTCAAGGACAGAAATGTGGAGGAAGAAGCGAGATAAAGTTAACATAGATGACTCTTCCACAAGACAAGAAGAAAGAGATACTAGAAGTAAAGATGGAGATCAGTTCGGATATGAAGGGAACACTTCAAAATATGAAGAGGCTGGCCTCGGATTAGAGACATATGCAGTCACCACTACTTCTAGTGAGAGAGAAGGAACTGATCTTAGTAGTTCAGATTTTGAAGTTTCTTCAGATGAGCTTTCTGAAAAAGAGAGAATTGTGAAAAGATAGTTGGCCCTAATCCAACAATTGAAAAGAGAAAAGGATTCAAAAAAGAAAAAAACTTGATCAAAAGGATGTTGATAAGTTCAGAAGAAGATCTCTGAGACATCAGGTTCTAAAAAATGTTGAAAGATCTCGTAGGAACCAAGAAATACCATTTACTCATAAGACTTCTAGTTCACAAGCTGTCAAGGATAAAGGAAAACAAAAACTTATTGAAAAGGAGGTTGACGAACCAAAAGTTCACAGTGTCCTGACAGAACATATTTCTAAGTTAGACATTGATCTTGAGAGATTAAGAAAAGAAAAATAAACCATGGAAAAGATGCTGGAGAAGGCAGGGGCTAAAGTCGCTACTTTGGAGATGAAGAAGAAGATTGATTTCTTACAATATTCTATGGATTCTCATGCTGGTGCTGGAAATGCTACATCTTCAAAAGCCAAGGCTGCTACTTTCCAGGATGATGACAAATTCCAAAGGATTCCATTACACCCAGAAAGGTACAAACAATTTAATTTTATCGGCATTCCTAGTTATCCTAATGAACTACCTAAAGATATTGGGGAATTTCTCCCAAAGTTTATAGGAAATAATGTTATTTCTTATGAAGTACGTTTGAGGAAGTTCATAGATTTTGCAGATGATTTGAATGTAAATCATGAGGATGTCATAATGAAGCTCTTTGTTCAATCCCTAGTAGAGGATGCTAGGGAATGGTTTAGAAGTTTGTCTAATGGTTCTGTGGCATCTATGGATGAATTCACTGATCTTTTCAAAGATCAGTATGGTGACAAGACTAATGAAGGATTCTTATTGAATGAATTCAATAACATAAAGAATAATTATAATGAAGAGATTACTGAATTCAATACCAAATTTCAGAGAGTTATGCGCAAATTATTTCAAAGGATCAAGCTGGATGAAAATGTATGTCTAGCTACATATCTATATGCTTTCGACGCAAAACTAGGATATGCTCTTAGAGGTAAGAATCCTAGAACCCTTATAGATGCATATAAAATAGCAATTAATATTGAAATGAACAAAAGGGTATCAGGGAAAATGGGTAGTAGAGATGATACTCATTTTAGTAGGAATAACCAAAAGGAGCTCGGACAAAGAGAATACAAAGCTCAACAAAACAATAGACCATCCTATAATAATACTTACAATCCACAGAATAGGATGCAAAATCATCCCTATGGTACTCAATTTAAGGATGGAAAACCTGTTGCCCCACCAAGAAAAGATAAACCTGAAAATAGGACTCCTGATCCCTTACATAAGAATGTTGTTTATTTGTGCAATGACGACTTCTGGTGTGAGGCTTGTAAAGCTCCACATAATCCTAATTTTTGCACTGTTGCTTTAGATTTAAAAGCAAGTGAGGAACAAGAAGAAGATGAAAGTGAGCTATGTGATTACAATATGACTAATGCTTACTCATGTCATGATATGGACTCTGATTGTGAAATAGAAAATCATGATTCATATGGCTCACAAGCTAGAATTGAGGTTCATCAACAACAAACTGTATCAGGTAGTGAAGAGGATGAAATGGGTGATCATATAAGATGCTATGCCTAAGGTGACCAAGAATTTCCAGTAGTAATGAAGGCTTCTAATGAAGAAAAGGCCAGAATTACTGCTGATTTATTGAGCAAAGCAAGAAGTAATTATCACCTAAGGAACAGAGTGGTCGGTAATACAGGTAGTCAGCCATCCGGTATTTTTGTAAAAGAAAATAAGGCAGATACCAAGTATGTTTCAAAGAAAGATGGACCTAGGGAAAATGTGAATAAAACCAAGGTCAAAATTGTAGGCAAAGCTATTAAGCCTAGTCTTGTACATGAGGGGAAATCCAAAGTGCAAGAAACAAGTGCCACTTCTCCTAAAGTTGAGAACAAAACATCCAAGAAGGAGGAACCAACTCTGAAAAAGCAAATAGAGGAAAATAACATTGTGGTTGAAAAACCAAAGTCCTCTGATTTAAAGTATGCTCCAATTGATATGGGCCAATGTTTGTCTCAAATGACTGTAAAGGTTCCATTCTTGGAAATGATGAGAATAAAAGAACACAAAGAAAAGGTTCTATCAGTGTTGAACAGTGTGTCTACAATGAAGGTTCAAATTCCAGAGCATGTTGAAAAGAAACCAAGTAACAAAGGGAAGGAAGCTGAAGTAATGATTTCTAAGATTCCTCAGATTTTCCTAAATACAACTACTTCTCCAAAAGTTGTTGGTCCTTTCTTTTTAACATTGGTCATTAATGGTAAGATGTTGAAAAATTGCATGATTGATTCAGGAGCATCAAACACTGTTATGCTAGTCAAAATCATGGAGTCCATGGGATTGCAAGTTGATACTCCTCATGGGAGATGTTAAGCAATGGAATCAAGAGAGGTTCTTGTTATTGATACCATTGAAGCTATGCCTTACAAGTTAGTAGTATGCCCTGATGTGGTTTTGACAATGAGTGTTCTAGTAGTTGATATTCCACCACATTATGGAATGCTATTATCCAGAAAGTGGAGTGCTTCAATGGGAGGCAACATACAATGTGATTTATCATATACCACTTTCAACATAGCTGGGAATAATGTTAAAGTGTCTAGAGAATGTAGAGAACCTCATATGATTGAGTGGTATGAAGACAATAACATGAATTGTTGCATATATGTGGATATGGAAAATTGTAGAGTACAAAGGAATGCCCATCAATGTGAAGATGTTGATCCTTTGGTAAAGGAGTTGATTGCACATGAGAATGACTTATGGCAAATGTATTTTGATGGAGCCTATTCTAAAGAAGGATCAAGAGATGGTGTGTTACTCATATCTCCATCAGGTACTACTTTCAAGTATTCTTTCTTGCTATCTTTTCAATGTACAAACAACACAGCGGAATATGAAGCTTTGTTCTTAGGGCTAGACATTGCTGCTAAACATGGAATAAAATGTCTAAAAGTTTATGGTGACTCAGAGTTAGTAGTAGCCCAATTTAGGACCAAATATGCAGTAAATAATGATAGATTAAAAATGTATAAGCATGCAATTTGGGACCAAATTGAACTTTTTGATGCCTTCAATATTAATTGGATAGAAAGGTTCAAAAATATTATGGCAGATTTCTTAGCTAATGTTGCTTTGAAAACTAATCACTTGACCTTAAGTGGGATATCAATAGTTGAAGTCAAGACAAGACCAGTTGTCCCTGATAATATTTACAACTGGCAAGTATTTGAAGATGACCAAGATATTCTTAGAGTTATTCAAGGCCTAGATCATTATGAAAATCAGCTTATAGACTGTAATTCTTTAGTTGAGATAGTTGATCGCAAGAATATGGTTCTGGGAAGTGAGGTTGTCCAATTGAGTTCCAATGAGATTCCCAGGGGTTTGGTTGAACTTGAGGCATTATTTAGTAGTCAAAGTGATCACTCAACAAAGATAAGCAATGCTAAGATTGAGGAGACGGAGGAGATAAATTTGGGATCAGAAACTACTCCTCAAATAGTTTATATTGGAAAAGGATTAGATTCCCATGTCATAACAAATATGATTAGACTATTGAGAAAATATAAGCATGTGTTTGCATGGTCATATGAAGATCTAAAAGCTTATAGGGAAGATCTTTTCCAGCATGAAATACCACTGAAATAAGAGGTGAAACCATTTAGACAAAAACAGAGACCTATTAATCCTTTGTTGGCTCCCAAGATGCAGCAAGAGTTGATGAAATTAAAGGATGCTGGGATTATTCAGCCCATTAGACATTCAACATGGGTCTCAAATTTAGTGCCAGTAAGGAAAAATAATGGTGACATTAGATTGTGTGTTAATTTCAGGAACTTGAACATTTCATCTCTCAAAGACAATTATTCTTTACCTAACATGGAGGCAATGCTGCATAAGGTAATTGGTTGTGAGCTGCTGTCAATGATGGATGGTTTCTCAGGCTACAATCAGGTTTTAGTGAAGAAATCAGAGCAGTTCAAGATGACATTTACTACTCCATGGGGGACTTATGTCTATATTAGAATGCCATTTGGACTGGTAAATGCAGGAGCAACTTTTCAAAGAGCTATGGATGTTGTCTTTAAGGAATTTATTGATTTATTCATGGTTATTTACCAAGATGACTTAACTGCATATTCTAAAAGGGCTGAGAATCATTGTGAACACTTAAGGAGAATTTTTAATAAAGCTTTGGAATATGGTGTTTCATTGAACCCTAGAAAATGTTATTTTGCAGTTATAGAGGGAAGGTTACTAGGACATATAGTGTCCAAGGATGGAGTTAGGATTGATCTTGAAAGAATTGAAGCTATCCAAAGGGTCACTGCTCCAAAAAATTTAAAAGGTGTTTAGTATTTCTTAGGAAAGATAAATTTTGTAAGAAGATTCATAGAAAATTTTGTAGAAATTGTCAAGCCAATCATCAAACTTTTAAAGAAAGATGCAAAATTCCAGTGGAATGAAGAAGCTCAGGTAGCATTTGAGAGAATAAAGAAAGTAGTACAGGAGGCTCCTGTTTTGAAATCACCAGATTATAGCAAGCCTTTTTGTTTATTTTTATTTACATCCTTTCATACAATTGCTGCTATTTTACTACAAAAGGATGAAGAAGGTTTTGAATATCCAATAGCCTTTTATAGTAAATCTCTCCAGGCTGCAGAGCTAAATTATGAGATGATGGAGAAGTAGGCATATGCCCTAGTAAAAGCTGTAAATTTTTTTAGACCATACTTGGTTTGTGCTAAGGTAGTGGCATATGTGCCTCATTCAGCAATAAAGGATATTCTTACTCAGTTAGAAGTGACAGGTAAGGGATGTAAGTGGATAAACAAAATTCAAGAATTCAATTTAGAAATCCACATTTCAAAATTGGTGAGAGGTCAGGGTTTGGAAAAACTAATGACAGAGGAGAATTTGGATTTAGTACAAGTGAATAATACAGAGATACATGATCAAACAATTACAAGTATAGAGAAACAACCATTCTATGTTGATATTTTGTATTTCTTGAAAAATGCGAATTGTCCTAATACTATGACAGACAATCAAAAGAGAAGTCTCAAATTGCAGGCTCAAAAATACAATTTGATTCAAGGAGATTTGTTTTGGAAAGACAGAAATGGTGTATTGTTACTATGTCTAGATCAGAGCCAATCTAAGAAAGTGTTAGAAGAAATGCATGCAGGGGTATGTGGAGGTCATTTTTTTTCCAAGACCACTACCCATAAGATTCTAAGGGCTGGATATTTTTGGCCCAGTTTATTCAAAGATACACATGCATATGTTAGAAAGTGTGAGCCCTGCCAGAGGTTGTCAAATAAATTGAAATTTTCAGGAGCACTGTTATTGAATCCAGTAAATGCTGAAGTCCCTTTTTCTATGTGGGGAATTGATTTTATAGGTGAATTTTCAGAAAAATCTAGTGGAGGACACAGTTGGATACTTGTAGCCACAAATTATTTTACAAAATGGATTGAAGCTGTACCCACAAAATGGCTACAAGTAAGGTTGTTACTGAATTTTTAATGGATAATATTATAACTGGGTTTGGTGTGCCTTCAAAGTTATTGATGGATAATGCTACGTGTTTTAGATATGATGAGATCAACGATTTCTATGAGAAGTATGGGATCATAATGTCATATTCTTCCCCATACCACCCACAAGCAAATGGACAAGCTGAGTCCAACAATAAAAGTATATTGAAGATTTTGAAGAAGACTCTTGAAAAGAATAAAAGAGCATGGCATACAAAACTGAAGTTGGCATTGTGGGCTGATAGGGTTACAGTTAAGAAAGCAATAGGCAAATCACCATTTGAGCTTGTATATGGTTTGCAGTCTAGGATGCCTATGAACAATTTATTACCTGTATACTAGTTTATACAAGAGGAGCATTTAGAAGTTTTTGATAGTATGCAGGATAGAATGATGCAGTTGGCTGAGTTGGATGAAATTAGAAAGGATAGCTTGAAAGAAAATATTAAGTTACAACAGAAAATAAACTATCTATTTGATAAAAGGGCTAGTGACAGAAAATTCCAACTAGGTGACTTAGTTCTCCAATGGAATGTGAGAGAAAAAGATAAAGGGAAACACAAGAAGTTTGAGTCTTTATGGCTTGGACCATTTGTTATTTATCAGAGTTTTGGAAAAGATTCATATCTGCTGAAAAATATGGATGGAGAAGGTTTTGAATTTCCAGTGCATGGGAAATTTCTGAAGCCTTTCTTCAATTAGAAATCAAGTTTTTCTATGCACACTTGTATGTATGTATCATATGTATATAGTATGTTTCCTTTCTGTGGTCGGTTGCTCTCAGTTTTTGAAGTGATCTGCAACCAGAGTTTCTATGGTTCTTGTCATAACTTTGCATTTAGCCATCCTCAGATAGAGCCACTGTTGGTTGTATTTCCAGTTTTGAAGTCTGCCCAACAAATTTTGTTGTTCTCTTGCCTATCCTTCCTCAAAATTTGAAATCTTGTCTAAAATTGCAAAAGATCCCTTTGAAAATTGTGGTTTCTAGGTCAAAATCAAAGAGAAGTGTCAAAAACCTAAGCCCTAGTTCATTTTGTTCAAAAATGGCTAAAACCCTATCTTTTTAAAAATCCTTATGTTTTGAAGTTGCCTTTTCGTTACTAAGAAATCACTTAAAGCATGTGTTCAAATTCATGTCTCATATAATCACCAAGTCTCTTAATGTTTCCTGAATATTCCTTACCTTCTCGCGACTTAGCGATTTCCTTCTGTTGGGTGATCTTAGTAGGAAAGACATTCCTTTTGTCATCTGACGATTTGGCGACTACCGTACAATGAAGTCAAGATCCTGTGATGGTCGGGAAGTCTCCAGATATAACATGAGTTATTAATTTGATCTAGCGACTTTGAGTTTGCACGGTTGTGTTGTCTCTGGAAGTAATCAGGGTTAGCTCATGGTTGAGTCACTGAGCGCAGGTGTCATAAAGTTCAAACAGGTTGATTTAATCCGACGGCTGTCGTTATGCTTTTATAAGAAAGTTACAGTCAAGTTATGTTTAAGGCATTACAACAATGTGCCACGTGTCCATGATGGGCCCAAATGCAGTTCTAAATGGTCTCTTTAGTCGCGTAATCTCCAGTTTTGACTGAGGTTAAGGCAGAGCTCAAAATTTGTGTTGTCACCTAATCTCATGAAGGAAATTGGGTTGAGTTAAATATCTAGTGACTACGAGATGTAAGGAAAGATGAGACACGTGCTATGATTTCGCGTAGTCTCGTAAGAAATTAGGGTTTGCTTCAAAGATCACGAGACTTGGCAGTTAAAGTTTAGAGGTCAGTTCCTGGGTACAGATTAAGGATAGATCAACGACTGTGTTTTAAAAGGATTTTCATATTTGAATTTGGGCCGTTGATCGAGCTATCTCGCGCCACCTGTGACTGTTATGGTTTAAATTCAAATATTTAAAAGGGGTTTCCTATTAGATTTCATGGCGGTGGCGTGGTTTTTCAAGATGCAGACAGAGTGGATGAATCTGTCGTTTCTTTCTGATCAGAGTAATGACAATGGGAGTTGCTTTGAAACCTGTGGCTGATATTTTGAGTGTCTCTCAGGTGCATTAATGACTAGAAATTGATTGCAGATATGACTGATGCGTCCCAAAGCATTATTTCCAGTGATAAAAGGTTGAGATACAAAGAATATAATAGCTGGTGGTGAGGGTAAGTGATATATTTGTTTCAATATCGGTAAAAAAAGATAGATTAACCAGCACCTAGCCGAGCTTCAACTAGTGACAAGGCAAATTAGATGGGGCATTTAATTGTCTGATTAAATCATGGGTTCTTCTGACAAAGGCCAAAGGAATTGAAGACAACACTTATGAGCTTAGATATTTTATCTTTCTGTTTCAGAGGTAAATTGCATTTTGTCTTCTAGAGTTTTTAGGGTTAGGTCAAAATCATCTGAAGCTTGTTGCATTCTTATCTCTTAAGGATTCCAAGATGAGTTTGGGCTATATATAGGCTTGTTGTAATTTTTAAAGGTTGTTGAATTTCTACTGCAAGGCAGGCTTCTAATTTTGAATATTCTTTTAGCTTTCGGTCTGGATATATTGAAATAGGACATATTAATGAAATACAATGTAGTTTTCATGTCCCACATTATTGTTGTCTTTTTATATTTCTATGTATGACTCTTGTATGTTTAATTTGTAAGGCATCTTAAATATACCGGTTACAAGGTAACTGCCTAATTGCTTGTGAGTTTCTTTCAAGGAGAGAACTAAGTTTCATGAGTGATTTCAGAGGGTTAATCATTAATGTGAGGATTTGATACAATAGTATGGAAATGACAAGATAGTTTTTAAGGCACTCTATTTGAACTTCATATAGTTTGTAAGGCATTCTATAGTATATCCTTAATTTGTTTTTGTGGATTTATATTTTCATTGACTCTTTGCCCAAGGAATAGGCACTGGTTTAGAGTTTGGTAAGCAGTCATTTCTTCATCCAATAAGATAAATCAATTACACTCAGTTACTAAGAACACATGAGATGAAATCAAGTGGATTTGTCTTAGCCGGATACAATTCAGTTTGTTGATTCCTAGAAGAGTGAATCACTAGGTTGACCCTCCTTAAAAGGAAGAAGGATGAGAATCTTTGTCTCATTGATTTTTTCTATTCTTACAATCATAGTCTATCTGGTTAAGCTCTGTATCCAGTTGATTTTGGTCATCTACAGGGTATTTTATAAGTTGATTCAATAAAGGGTAAATAGAAAATCAGTGTCTACTATAACATATACTGAATAATCAGTAATCATTCAGAGGTAATTCCTACCTGCGCATGTGGAGCTCGAAAAAGGAGGATCTTATCTAATCTTCATCAATTAGCCTCTCTTGCATAAAATAGGAGTTTCCATTCTAGTATACAAGTATATTGTCATTTTAAAGTTGTTTTGCAAGAAAAAATGCTAACAGGATATCCAGAGGCATCACACCTGGGTGACGCATGCCCAGATCTGATCTTGGCTCATGGGTATCTTAAGGGAGGATCGATAGATATATTTTAAAGTTGCGAAAAGATTGACTCTCGGCCGTCGATGGTATTTTCCGCGCCACGTGTAGCCGCTGGAGTGGATATTCAAATATTTAAATTCTTTCTTCAGGGTTTTCAGGCGGTGGCATTGCTTTCCAGGTTGCAGAGGAAGTAAATGATAAATCTAATCTTGTGGGTCATTTTTATAAAGTCATAGGGTGCTGAGAGGACAAACAATTAATGACTGTGGCTTTATTTTTGTCGACTGGTGCTATTTTAGGGTTCTGATCAGATTTTTGTTGGATCTTCTTTTAATTAACCGAGTTAATGTTTTCAGACAAGTGGTTGTGCAGATCAAATTGTTTTTCAGTTCTTTTGAAGAAAGATTAGTCAATTGGAGAAAGAAAGTCAGTGCAAATCAGATTTCAAGAGGGACATATGTCAAATAGATATTGATTTTAGGGTTTACCTTTGCTATAAATGTCTTTCTTTTCTCTGTTGGAAGGGTTCTGAATCCTTTGCAAAGAAGGGTAGGTTCCATGTGTGGTTCTTCTGTAAATATTTCTTCATTTTCTCTGCATATAGGGTGTTCTTGATCTCTTTCTGGTTCTAGAGAGGAACAACATTGTAATAGTTAGTTTTATGAATGAAAACTCAATATGGTTGTTCTGTTATCAAGTTGTCTCCATTATGCTTTCCAAATCATATAGGTTAAGGCATCCAAGGTGTCTTAATATTGTCTATTGTAGATCTGCAATAGAGTTGTTTAAAAGATAACTGCAATTTGCGATTTGTATTCATATGTGTACGAGTTGGGGTATCAAGGATATGTCAAACTTGTCTTTCAGTGGATGCTGATTAATGTATTGTCTATTCCAGGGTCTCTTCCAAGGGGAGGGTTAAATACTTTGAATAGGTAGTTGCATATTTGAATACGCATGTGGATCCACAATTAAAACTTGATTGACAGGGTATGCTTGATGTAAGGCATTAGACATATCAGATTGTGCTTCTTTGTTCATTCATATCCTTCCTCTTGCACTTTTTAGTTTGACACTGCTGCCCATTGGATAAGGCACTGGTCTATGTGGGATCTAGGGTATTTCAGAGATCCATTAATTCGAAACATCAATGAAAATATTTCCCTTTCATGTTCATAGGAAGAAATTAGAGTAGGTATGACTTTCAAACATGTTTTATGCAAGTGGGATACTACATAAGATTTGGTAAACACATTGAAGTACATATTACCTATAGGTTTGAAAGCTGTTCCATAGTTATAAATCCGCAAGCTATTGTTTGTCACAAAGGGTTATGTGTGTGCAGATTATGTGTACTCGCCCAAGTGATGTGAAAATCAAAGTGTAGAAGGTCTTTGAACCTTGTCAATTGGACTTGTTTCTTGTCTCCTTTCTGCTGAGGGTGTTGAGTTTGTGTCCTAGGTTTATAATTCCACAACCTGGTCTCTGAATTTCATCTAGGAAAGGAGATTGCAAGAAAAAGCTCCAACATAATGAATATTGGAGACTGATTTCCTGTCTTTCGGAGCCCAAGAATGACCCAATTCCTGAACTTGGCACTATGCAACCCGTAACACAGAATTCTGCAACTTTCTATTATGTCTCAGGAATAGGTCAAAAGTGGTTTGACCTGTACCAAGGTACAGTTCAAAGGTTCAACCTATACCTAATCAGCTCAAAATAAAAAAAAAACATAAATTGGATATAGGAAGTTCTTCTGAATTTATTTTAGGCTCTGTAACTGAATTTTGCACTTTGAATGTCAGGGTATATGTTGAAGGTTCGACCTATACCAAATATTGTCAGAATCTGAAAGAGAAAGCAGATCTGGAGAGTTCTTCCAAATGGGTCCCCATATTTGTAACTAAACGTGTACTCTGAAACCTGCAAATCTGGAAAAAGCTATGTATCAGTGGCTATATAGGGGTTTTCCTTAGTCAACCCCCCATTTTGGTGATTTCCACCTCCACGAATAGCCGTAGAAAATGTAGAAAGTGTGTAGTGCTCGTGTATCTAGATTGTATGTCTAGAATGCAAAGGAGCTAGTATATGTAAATGCCAAGATCTAACCCTAAAGAGTGAAACCTTAGCATTCAAATGAAAACCATATGTATTTGAATGCATGTAAATGTGATCATGTAAATATGAAGTAATAAAGCATAGATCTAAAAATAACAAGGAAATCATACCAAGCCCCCTAGGGAAAAAGTGCACCTAGCCATCTTCACAATCCGTTTGAAACTCCATGATGTAGAAAAGAATATCTTGAATGATTGATTGAAATTCTTGAATAAGATCTTCAATAATCAACCCTAGCTTCAAATGGATGTCCTCAAGTTTAAGCTTGCACCTTACAATTGCTTGTTGTTATCAAATTGGGATGTCCACCTTGCACTTGATTTAATCTATGCATATATATTCTATCCATATATGCCAAAGTAAAGAAAATAAGTTGCTATATAGTGGTTTCAGGATTTAATTTGCGAAGGCCGACCTCACTAGGATGGAAAAATGAAAAAACCTTGCATTGGGCCCGGAGCCTATCATATTTAAACCCTCGAGGTATAGGTCAAAAGTGGTTTGATCTATACAAGGTATAGGTCAAACCGGGTTCAACCTATACCCAGAGGGTGTTAATTTCAAGGTAAAAGTGTGGGATCTGAGAGATGTTAAGTGGTTCTGAGAGAAACAAAAAGATAAGCGAAAAAATGAGCATAAATGCATTCAAATCTTGGAATTACCCAAGTTAAGGCCCAAGAGGGAAATTAATTTCATGATTGGAGATAAAATATGGGAGGATGCATAGAGATTAGATCCTACCTCAATTTTTGTGCAAGTGGAAAAGGGGAAAAGCAAAGGAGGATGTAATTAGATCCTACCTCGACTTTTGCGCAACATATAGAGGGAAAGTGATCAAGTTTGAATTAGGTGCTCATTAAATGTAATTATAATGCAAACTTATAATGCAAATACACTAAGGAGGGTGCTAAACAACAACTAAATTTTAGAGCACACAAGTGCTTACAATTTAAGATGATACATTTTCTATTTTTTCTAAGAAGGGAATAGATTTTTTTCTTGCCCCTACTGTTCCTTCCTCTTTTTTGTGTACATCTATTTCTTCCTCATATTATGACTCAAAATTCTCTTATTTAACCTCTTCAACAATTTTTTTTATTAATGTGCACTTCTTGATTACCTTGCACTTTCTCATCGACTTGAACATGTACATTTTCAACAATTCTATTTAATCTTTTGTTAAAGAACTTATAAGCTTTGCTTTTTGAGGAATATCCTAAGAATATACCTTCATCACAACATGAATAAAAAATTCATATATTTTCATGATGTTTTTTAATGAAGCATTTGCTACCAAATATTCTAAAGAGCTTAAGAGATGTAGACTTACCATAGCATAAATCATATAAAGTATATTTGGTTTTAACTCTTAGTTGTGCTCTATTCAATGTATATACTATTGTATGAACAACCCCCTTCCAATAAATATCATGTAACTAATGTTGGAAGTATAAGATGGGAAATCAATATCTGAGAGGAGGGGGTGGGGAGGGGGGAGGGGGGTTAATTAGATCTATAAAACTTTTACAAATTCGTAACTAACTGATTCAACCATGCATTGATAATCATAAACTGAAATGCTGTAAAGATCTAACATCTAATCATGAACACATAACACAAAGATTTTGGTAACCCAAAAACCCTTGAAGATAAAACTGGGGTGGGTATGACACCCACAAATCTTCACTACTGCAGTAATAAAGTGCTCCTATTAGAGATACAAAGTTTGATCACTTCTGATGATCTACCCCATGAGGGGTTTTCCCTGTTAAGAGATTTTAGACTTATACAATCTACCTTGTTAAAGGATTTAAACTTACAACAAAGTAAAAAATCAGTTAAGAGATTTACAAAGGCCTGTTAGGACCACTTTGTTAAGAGATTTACCCTGATTCACTTGCTAGAATGTATCAGTACCTAATCCTTCGGTCTGCACTTCAAATGATGATAATGAATCTCCTCTTTCCAACTCTTAACTAATCTCTCAATCTGATTTATCTCTGTTCTGCTCTTCACTGCTTTGCTCGGTCACTCTGTTTGGTCAATACATGCTTACACACACCTCTCTCTCACTCTCCCTGATTAGGGTTTGAAGAATCCCATAAATAGATCATCTAGATCAAGATCAACGATCTAGATCCTTCATCTTTTTCCTCTTAGGCATACCTAATTTTGATTGGTTGCATGGCTTGCATAGGGATCCATGATCATAAAAATAACACATAATTAATGCATTAAATCTCTGTATATGATCATTAAATACTTATAGGAGTCTGCCAAAATAGTTTACCTTGGTTTTTGTGCCATTCCAGAGACATACAAAATCTATTTTACTTGACAAAATAAAATACCGGTGTTCGATCAATACTGTGTCGCTCGACATAGCTATATGCTGTCGCTCAACACTAATACTTCTATGCAACTCGGCAATCAATCTGCTCGACATCCATTGAGTACTCAACAACCTCTGACTTGCTCGAGAGTAACTACTGCTTAGTCTCAACCTTAGTGAGATGGCTGTCGCAGTGATGATCGACCAACCTGCCTTGAATATGACTAAGTGTGAGACACTAATAGACAACAAAACTTAGAGATCAACAATCTCCCCCTTTGTCATTAGTGGAAAAAACACTTTGTCATGTCTTTTCAGTCCTTCAAAAAAAATAGTACTCAAAAGAATTCAAAATTCAGAACTCCCCCTAGGATTCTGACTCGGTCTTTCTCCATAAAGACTTCACTATATATATAACATATGTATATACATACTTATATTTCCCTATTATAGATTATGACAACTTCAGGTTTTGAAGGGACCCCAAAACCCTTTAACAAAGCTGAAGAAAGATAAACAAACTAAGCACAAAAAGGCGACACTCTGTCAAAACAGCTGACAGAAACCAATCCCCTGTTGAATCTATCACATTTCCCCCTTGTTTTGTCACTCTTGTGATCTTTCTCTGTTGGGGTTGTTGGGGTCAAACCATACTTATCCAAAAATGGTTTATGGATATGTAATATCATAGCTAAAGCATTATCCCAACTTGTCCTTACAAACTCTAAAACTTGAAACTTTATTTCTAGCTCGACAACTAGATCAATCATACTCTCAACAATGTTCATAGGTGGATCTTTCTGTGATAGTTCCTTTGCCGCTTTCACCTCTTTCTGCATAACCTCCAAGTGAGGTATCAACATTGTCTAAATTGATATCAATTTCGCCCTTATTCTGCCATCATTAGCCATAATCTCGGCTAATCTACCTTGGACATGTGTCAACCTGCTAAAATGGAAAGAGCGCTGGAACTTGCATCCATGCTCACTGACTATCCTGATGACCTCAAATCTAACTGTAGTTTCTCTATAAGCTTCTGATTCTCCTTTGTAAAGAATTCAGTATCACATAGTTGCTTGTACAAAGAGAGAACATTCTCTATCACTTCTTCTAAATTGCTGACCAGATCAGAAAGTGCAACCTACTTCTCGGTAAGCTTTGCTACGATTTTCTCAAGTACCTTTGTCTCAAATTTTCTTTATGATCTTTGCAGGAGTTTTTTATTTGCATCTATGTCGCCTGTGTTCACCTTCTGAACAATATGAACGAATTGTTCCAAGATAGGTGCCTGCTCATTGAGGTCTTGAAATTCGAATGCATCAACACAAATTTCTTTAATATCATGTAATTCCTACTTTTGTTGATGTTCACGTTTCAATTCTTCTTGCTTCCTCTTCCTTTTCAATAAGTCCTGCAAGATAAGCAATTTTTCATAAGATAATTTATCAGTATCCCACTTTGGAATGACTATAACTTCATCAAGTGTAACTTTAGAGATCTTGTATTTCTTCTTCTGATGTGATTTCTTCTTGCTTGGCTCTGGTGAGCTGCTACTTAGTTTATATTCATCCTTTAAAATATTAGTGTCATCACTAATTGATACTAACTCCTTAAGAGTATTGAGTTTCTTCTTGTCAGATGTATCATCTTTCTTAACTTCCGTAGATACCAGAGGAGCAACATTAGGTAGTTGTACCAATCCTTGTATTGCCTCTTCCTCCTTAGGTTCTTTTTTCTCCTGTCTTAGAAGTCTTGGTCACCTCGGTGACTTCTTCAAGTGATTTTTGTAGGATTTGAGAGATACAAATCCACAAAACGCCAAGAATACCTGCATGAAAATAACCTATTACAGGAGAGAAGCAGAAAGAAGCAAAAGGTAGAACTTAGAAGTTACTCAAAAATGAGAGTAAAATTATGATCTGAGTTAATTGAAAGAAAGATTTACAAGGTTCAACCTATAAAGGTGAACAAAACCCTAAAGCCTAAAAAAGCTAGGTTGCACATTATAATTAATAAATATATTAATTATAATGCACCTAAGAGATAGCTTAAGAAAACAGAG
>MU226588.1:1491544-1507456 GCA_018584345.1 Thuja plicata | reverse complement strand
GAAAAACTCCTCTCCAAAAAGAGATATAAAAGCAAGCAAAAGACAAAAAATGACTTCAAGAGACTCTCAAAGCCATAAGTACAATGCATGCTGCCAACCCCCCCGTGAGAGAGGGTCAAGGCTCCAAAGCCCCCCCAGAATGAAAGAACCCCTGGATCAATGAACAAACCACCATGACGCCAATACAAATGAGTGAAAGGAAGTTAGAACTGAAGAGGTAACCTCGAGAGATGAGGTGTCACTGGAAGGCCGAGCTAATGCTCAAAGGAGTAGACATGAGGATCCTGAAAGGGAACCCCCAATGTAGGTGGTATGACAGGTGTGCTGATACTGTTAGGAGAGAGGAGATGAGTGTCCTCTGTAGAATCCTCAACAACTGCACCTAGTGGCTCGATGAATGGAGCTGGAGGGTCTGGCAGTGTTGAAGAAGAGTCCTGCTGAAGAGAAGAAACCCCAACAAGATGAGGTGAGGCAGCCACAGAAGTGGTCTCAGAAACAACACAGAGGTTCAAGTGACTTGACTGTGCCACATGATGCTCTCGCGTAAGATGAGAGCTGTGTTTCGATGGTGGAGATGGTCGACCAAAGTGTGAAAAGGTGTAGAGACGGGTGGAATGATCAACTGTCCTTGTAGCAACAATGCCACCTGTCGCACTATCCCAAAAGAAGACTAAATTTGGTGTGAACTCAAGTGTCTTCCCTGATCCACTGTGTGTAATCTGGTAAATCGAGAGAAGGTTTGTAGACATAGATGGAACATACAATACATCATTGAATGTACCATCTTGAATACATACAGAACCTTTCCCGCAGATTGGCATAACAGTATTATTCCCCATGAGAATCTGGGGAATAGGAGAAGCCTCAATAGAAGAGAAGATCTCCGGAGAAGATGCCATATGGTGAGAAGCACCTGAATCCAGTATCCAAGGGACCTGGGAAGGGGATGCAATGGAAGCCCATAATGCATGACCCTATCCAAAATCCAGTCCAGATGTCAAAGATGAGCTAGAAGACTGAAAAGCAGACCCCTGTGAGGTGGAAGAGGATGGAGAGGAAATAGTGCTCTTCTGAAGGAGAGCTTGCAAATCTGCAATCTGTTTCTCATAGCCATCAAATCTCTTCTAAAAACAATGTGACTCATCATGACGCCCCTTCTGAAAATAGGAACATGTAGGGTTCTCAGTCTTCTGTTTCTCCTTCTTAGAAGAAGATGGTGGGCCAGTAGAGTGTTGAGAAGAGGAATCAGATATCTGCTTCGGCTTCAGCTTCTGTGTATCCTGAGATGTCTTGAAAAGCAATGCCTGTGGCTGTGAACTTGTAAGAGAATCCAGCTGATTGAGCTTGGACTGCTCACGAGTTAAACTGTCACAGGTCTCAAAAGAGGGCATAACATGACGTGCACCCAGTGCATCCATAGTGGAGTAGAAGGTAGAAGTGAAAATCTGATAAGGGCCATGAAGCTTTGAGAGTATCAGAAAGATACACTCATCATATGACTTCGTCTTTCTAGCAACCTGTAAAATAGATCGAAGAGACTTGAACTTCATTAGGAAGTCCTCAATGCTAGTGAATGATTCAGGTACCAAGGAGGTGAACTCTGCATCTATCTGGAGAACCCTGAACTGATTCATTGTGCCAAACAAGGTGGAAAACTTGTCCCACATATCCCTGGGTGTGGTCAAACCATCCAGGTGGAACAACAACCCATCTGAAATATTCATGGCAATGAGGCCCATTGCCTCATCCATCCTATTTCTGTGCATAAGAGCCTCATAAGGCCTCTGTAGAACTAGCTGAGCCGCATCGAGGCATGACCATAGCCCTTTTGCCATAAAAAATCTGGTCATCTGCCCTTTTCAAGTGTGATAGTTGTGAGGTGTAAGGTGAGCGACATAAGAGTCCGCCATTGAGAGAAGGTAGACAGAAGTAGAAGGGTCTCTTTGAAATAAATGACAGAAATAGAATTTTTCACCCCCCACAAAGTATTATACTATCTCCCGTACACTTCAAATAAGTATGTAAGCAAAAAAAACAAGGAAAAAACCTGATTTTCAGATGCCTCCACTTTGACGCCAAAAAAATTGATCAAACGGAAAAATTTGAAAATAAAACTAGCATGGTTGGATTAGGCTCGGAAAGAGCTTTCCAACGATATATCACACTTCGATTTTCGATACCGTATGCAAAAATTTCTCAAAAATGGGTGCCAATTTTCTGGAGTGCACGGATTCTAAAAATGCCAAAAATTTGAAAATTTCTGAAAAACCCCTTGCGGCACCAAAAACCGCCCACTAAGCAGTCAAAACCACCTATGTAGAAAAAAACCACCTTCGTACCTTCTGCGCTCAAATCTCAGTGTCTCACGCCTTGAAAAGCGTGCTAGGTTCATACTGCCCTCTTTCCATAAAAAATTGCCACATCTTGCTCCGGTACCCAATGGTGGTCAAATTTTATATCAAAATTTGTCTGAACGATCCTCTGAATCCATTGGTGAGGTCAGTTTCAGCCCAAAATGTGTCCACTAAAAAAATTTACCCAGATCCAATAAAAAAACTCTTCAAAAATTTGAAACCCTTAACCTCAAAACCTACTTCAAAAACACCAGAACGGGCAGCAGCAGGGGAGCTCTGATACCATGTAGGATTTGAGAGATACAAATCCACAAAACACCAAGAATACCTACATGCAAATAACCTATTACAGGAGAGAAGCAGAAAGAAGCAAAAGGCAGAACTCAAAAGTTACTAAAAAATGAGAGCAAAATTATGATCCGAGTTAATTGAAAAAAAGATTTACAAGGTTCAACCTATAAAGGTGAACAAAACCCTAAAGCCTAAAAAAGCTAGGTTGCACATTATAATTAATAAAGATATTAATTATAATGCACCTAAGAGATAGATTAAGAAAACAGAGTAATAAATAACTTAATTAATTAAACCGAAGTGATTTAATTAATAAGTGTAAAATATAATTACTCTAACAATTTGGAGATGTCTAGTGTAGACTTATCTTGTTCTTCTTTGATTTTATCTCCCTCTGTATTGTCTTCAAGGTTTGCCTCGGTAGGTGAATCTGGAATTAAGAGTGCCCCATTTCCCTGTTCCTCAGCATTAAAACCTTGTGTTTCCTGATCAGTGGTTAAATCTTCAATCAATTCTTCCTGAACCTTATCTTTCTCCTCATCACTAACATCTTTCTTCAATGTTTCCTCAGTAATGTCAATCATTTCAACTTCAATATCTTCATGTGTCATATCCTCAATATTATCTGGTTCATTGATGTCTTCTTTGTTGTCAAGCTCAATTTGCTTAGATGTACCCTCATCTTGCTTCTTTTCAACTATTAATCCAAAGATAACCTTCCATATCCTTTGGGTTTGCTGCACAACACCTTCTACATCATTCTTAAGTATGGAATAGGCTCTCAACTTAGGAATGAATCTATTCCTATGTTGATCCATAAATTTTTCTTTTTGCTTCTTTGTTAACTCTGGCATAATTTGAGCTAATGCCCCTTCTTTGATTTTCCTTTCTATCATCATGGCATGCTTCCATCTCTCATCAATTTTATTTGCTAGCTCATCAGGGACTAAATTCCCAATCTCCAAATGCGTCATCTTATATTAAACTAACATATCCATCACAACCTCTTATATTTTAGCCTTATCAAATTTTCTTAACTTTTCATACTTAATAAACTAAAAACCTGACAAACCTGCTGAATTCTAGATGTTATGATATATTTCATCAACATTGGTAGTGCGTTTGTGCTTTTCAACTTTGAACTTGTTGATATCCTCGGTTTCTGTTAAATCTTCATCTTCTTCTTCTTTACCCATAACATATCTTCTCGGTTTCCTGTTTGGTTGACTCGGCTCAAATTCTGTTTGTACTTGTTTTCTCTTCCCTGAGCTAACCCCTTCAACATCCTTTACCAATTTATTCTTTGGTGGTTCGACAAATATAGTAACTGTTGATGCCCTGGCTCTCAGTCAAGATGTGCCAGGAGTAGATTTCTGCTGTGAACTCCTCTTCTTGGCTGGCTCGACAACCATCACTTTTTTGCCTTTTGGGTCCACTTCCACATCATCACCACTTTCCTCACAATCACTGGATTGGTCCTCTCCTTGACCTGTTGTGATCTGTATTGTGCATCATCATCATCATCATCATCATCATCATCATCATCATCATCATCATCATCATCATCATCATCTTCTCCTAGTATCTTCTCAAGATTCTTTACAATTTTCTTTCTCTTCCTCTCTATTGTTGCAACCTTCAAATTCGAGGTTATCTTAGATTTAGCTTCATCATAGGTACCAAATCTCTCGGCATTCTTATCAATGTTCTCTGCAAGTAGAGATGTGATAGCTGCAGATGTTTCATCTATGTTTACTTCATAGGGCAATGACCTTAGCCATGCTACCCTCGGTACTACATCTTGTGCATAGGTGTTATCAGTATCAACTAGAAATAAAACTTCATTATAATGTTTCTCCACTAGAGATACCACGATTCTGCTCCTTAGTCCCATCTTTTTCTTAAACTCCACAAAGTAATTGCCCATAATAGTATCAAATTTTTCTCCTAATTGCTGAATGAACTCATTTATATGAACTGTTATCGGTCAGTTTTGACTCCATACAACAACTCCTACAGTAGGAAAAGTATTCTGTATATAGAAGAATATGCAAACAAGTAAGGAACCGAACTTACACATAGAGTTCTTTGCCTTCCTTATAGCTGAAAGGTTCTTGGCAAGTTGAGTCATTTGCAACTCAACAAGATCATAGGTATGATCCTTCTTCACTATTTTTCATGCCTGATCGACTGCAACACATGGAACACTACCTACTCTGCTTGATTGATAGAATTTATGTGCTATGAATCTGACTCTGAAATCAATTTCTAGGTTGGTGATCATAGAAATTGTCATCCCTCCTTTGTTCCACTTGGCCAAAGTGAATTCTTCAATATCTTCCTTTTCCCGACAATGCATTGTGCGCTTCTCTTGCACGATGGGATAACTTGTAACTCAGTGAATAATCTCTTTTGTAATCTTTACCGGTCCATTTTCCATCCATAAACTCATGTCATGTGTTCTGCTCAACACAATCCTGATCCATTCGACCTTAAAGTCACGTGGGAAGTCTTGGGCACGAAGTAACCCTTTCTCGACAATGTGCAGATGATCAACCTTTAGAACTCCGTTTACACATAGTTTGTCATACGCTTCCCTCAATTTGAAGTCTCTGACTTCTCCAATCTTACACATGTAACAAGCTCGTACATCATGGATCATAAGTACCTTTTGTGGAATTGATGATAAGGCTCCTGTAAGATCTCCTTTAATTGCAGTTTCAGGAACAACTCAGAAGTTTGGCGGTGCACACGAGTCGCTCCTGACCAATTGAACATTCATCAATGCCTTGTCTTATCGTTTTACTCCAACAAATGAAATGGCTGCTATTGCTGCAAGTTAGGGTTCACAAAACAGGTTCTGTGTAGCTCGACAACTGGTCTTCTAACTTCTCAACACTACCCGACGATGCACAGGTGGAATCTTTTCAAACTCAGCTTGAATCGCTCTCGAATTTCCTTAAATTGCTTTGCAAACTATAAATCGCTGTGTCAAATGAAGAATGAGTGCCTAGATTGATTATATACCCCTTAACAGTCAGATTAGGGCTTCATTAAATGCTTTGTGCAGTGGTAGGTGGATAACAACTATTCTCGGTCTATGATTAAGTTGCTCGGTTATCACACACCGCTCGGTCAGAATAGTGACTCGGTCACTACTGACGCTCAGTCGACATATCGGCTCGGCTGGTATTGCAACTCGACATATGCTGATACTGATGCTCGACATCAAATATTTATTGCAATTCTTTTGCTCAATTCTTGTCTCGTATCTGTCTTAATGCATCTTAACTTATGCAGATATGGACTTTAATACATGTTATGTTAGGAACTAGTGTAAAATATGGAATTTGAGAGAACAATTCCTTACATACCTTTCTACTTAATTTGGAGTAGTGTGATCACCTGATCCATTGGATTGGGTGATCTTGGCTTCACTGGTTCCACTATTGCTTGCTTCTTTCTTTCTCCATTTCGAATTCCTTTGATTCCTTATTTGTTCAACAGTAGGTGTCGGGGCTCTGGTCTTGTAATCTCTCTTGGTACATGACGATCTTGTGACAACTATAGGAGACCATACTTCCATTCATCTAGATTTTGGATTTACCTTTGAAGCGTGTACTTATATAATTCTTTGCAATATGAACATATTCATTGCAATAATGACAATTGTGCCTTGTATTATAATCCCAATTGAATGTGTTACATTTCCTCGGTGTATTGCTTTGTTTCTTGGATGTCCATTTGAATTTTGCACTGGATCTGCAATCTTGGGTTCTATGACCAAATTTCTAAAAATTGTAGCAATGTCCTTGGAATCTAGGTGAAGTAGATGTATTTCTAGTCTTTGACCTGCATTCATGTGCCTAATGTCCATGCTTCTTACAGTTAAAATAATATCCATTGAATTTAGGTTTAGGATTTGACTTACAATTCTTGCTTCAGCATATGTTTGCTGTGTGACTTGGTTTCCCACAATGATAACATGTAGGTTTGCTGTTCTTCAACCTTGCATTCCTCAGTTCTCCACTCTTTGATGATTGTCCTTATTCAATGGAAAACTGGTGCTCGGTATGTCCAAGTCCAGATGTGTCACTATTTCTTCTTGGTGATCTCATAAGTTCCTCAAAGTATCTCAATGCTTCATTCAATTTTTTATCCTCTCAATGAGTTCTCTTTCAGATCTCAACTAATTTTTCAGTTGATTATTCTTAGATCTCAGATATGTGATTTCAATTTTTGTTCTCTTTATATCTTGATTTGAAAATAACAGTTGGTTGACCATGTCCAACTAAATGTTTGTGAGCTTCTTCACATCACTAGCCCTTTCATCAAGTTTGGTAGCCATCTATATCATGTCTTCTTCTGCCATTGTCTTATCTTCCCCATCTTTCTTCTTCTGATCAATAACCTCACGTAGTGTTATTGATTGAGTTTCTTGTTCTATCTTCAAAATTTTGACTTGTTTTTTCAGTGTGTTATTCTTCTGCAATAGATCTGCAATTTTTGCATTGCTTTCTTTTGAATTACCATTGTCAAATAGACCTCCAGTGTCTTCTTCCTTGTATTGAGTATCTTTCATCCGAGTTGCCAATTCCTTCCTAGCTTTCAAGGATTTCTTTAATTCTTCTCTAGCTGTCTCAAGATGCTGCAGTGCCAGCTGAATATCAATCTTCTGATTCTCAATGACCTTTCCCAACTTATAAGCTTCCATTTCCAAGATCTTAACTCTCAAGTGGTTAGAATTCTTTTAAGAGAACAATGCTCTGATACCAATTGTTGGAAGTCTAATATGGGAAATCAATAATTGAGAGGGGGGGTGAATTAGATCTATAAAACTTCTACAAATTCTTAAATAACTGATTCAACCATGAATTCATAAACATAAATTGAAATGCTGTAAAGATCTAACATCTAATCATGAACACGCAACACAAAGATTTTGGTAACCGAGAAACCCTTGAAGGTCAAACTGGGGTGGGGATGACACCCACAAATCTTCACTACTGCAGTAATAAAGTGTGCATGTTAGGACTACAATTATTGATCACTTATGATGATCTACCCTGTTAAGAGTTATTAGACTTATACAATCTACCTTGTTAAAGGATTTAAACTTACAACAAAGTAAGCACTCAGTTAAGAGATTTACAAAGGCCTGTTAGGACCACTCTGTTAAGAGATTTACCCTGATTCACTTGCTAGAATGTATCAGTACCTGATCCTTTGGTCTACACTTCAAATTCTGATAATGGATCTCCTCTTTCCAACTCTTAAATGATCTCTCAGTTTGATTTATCTTTGTTTTTCTCTTCACTGCTCTGCTCGGTCACTCTGTCTTGTCAATACTTCAGATTTGCAAATACTTATGATCTCTACTCTTCACATCCGCATCCAAACATACATGCTTACACACACCTATCTCTCACTCACTCATTAGGGTTTGAAGCATCACATAAATAGATCATCCATATCAAGATCGATGATTTATATCCTCTATCTTTTGCCGCTTATGCATCCCTAATTTTGATTGGTTGCATGACTTGGATAGGGATCCATGATCATAAAAATATCATGTAATTAATGCATTAAATATCTGTATATGATCATTAAATTCTCATAAAATTTGGCCAAAATAGTTTACCTTGGTATTTGTGCCATTCCAAACACATACAAAATCTATTTTACTCGGCAAAACAAAATACTGGTGTTCGGTCAATACTATGTCGCTCGACATAGTTGTATGTTGTCGCTCGACACTAATACTTCTATGCAACTCAAAAATCAATCTTCTCGGCATCCATTGAGTACTCAGAGACCTCTGAATTCCTTGATAGTAACTATTGCTTGGTCTCGACCTTAGTGAGATGGCTCGGTCGCAGTGACGACCGACCAACCTGCCTTCAATATGACTAAGTGTGGCACACTAATAGACAACAAAACTTAGAGATCAACAACTTAGCCTCATCTAACATTTCTCTTTCCATCTCCTTTACCATCCCATTCTTCCTCTCTACCACCCCATTTTGTTGAGGTGTTTTTGTAGCAACATATTGCCTCTTGATCGCATGTTGTTCACAGTAATCCTGAAACTCTCTTGAGGTCTACTCACCACCTTTATCTAATTTTAAACACTTTATCTTCATATCTGATTCTTTCTCCACCATCTTCCTGAAAATTGTAAACCTATCAAGAGCCTCAGATTTATGTTTCAATAATGTTGCCCATGTCGGTCTGGTATTATAATCTACAAAGAGCATAACATGTTTGTCTCCATTGATTGACCTTGTCCTTATAGGACCACATAAATCAATGTGTAAAAGTTGTAAGGGCCTAGTTGATGAATTTTATTTTGAAGAAAAGATTATCTTGGTTTGATTTTCATGCTAACAACCTTCACAAATGCTATTTTTAGGTTTATGCATAAGTGACATACCTCTCACATTGTGATACTTTCTTACCTTGACTAGATTGTCAAAGTTCGAGTGTCCAAGCCTTTTGTGCCATAACTATCCTTCTTCTGCATATCCCATAAGAAAAATATTATCTTGAACATTAGTAATTGTGACATATTGTCAAGATTATAAACATTTCCTTTTGTTCTTTTATCTACTGCCACCTATTTTCCTGATTTTATTTTAATTTTGCAACCTTGATCATCTAATAACACTTCATAGCCATTATCACAAGTTTGGATTACACTTAAAATATTGTATTTTAGTCCCTCTACAAAATAAACATCATGAATGAGCGTGAATTCACTTATCATCAGGGAACCTAAACCTTTATTCTGTCTAGAATAATCATTACCAAAACTAACAGAACCTCGTTCATAACTTACCAATTTTGTGAATTTCCTTCGAGCTCTTGTCATGTGGTTTGAACAACCACTATCGATAATCCACAAATCCTTCTTTTCAAAATGAAAAGAACTTGATCAATCATAAACTTACCAACGTCTTTCTTAACCTTTAGTCTCCAAATCTTCTCTTCCTTAACTTCCGATTTTAGAGATTTCACTTTCTTTTCAGGAAAAACAATAGGATTCTTAACTTGCTTTTCCAAATATTTGCAATCTTTCTTCACATGGCCAAAGTTATTGCATTTAAAACATTTTTCAACACTCTTTCCATAAAAAAGAATTTCCAAAGTTAAATCTAGAGTACCTTCTCGGAGAAACTTTGCAATCATAAATTCTATGTTCAAACTGATTACAAAAGTAGCAATAACCAATAAAATTAGAGTTAAGTCTGAAAGGAAACCTTTTACCAGCAAAAGATGAAGCTTTGAGTATGTTTTTTTGACTCATTACATGAATATTTGGATCTTCCTTATTGAGTGTGAGTTTGTGATCAAAACATGAAGTATTATGAGATACTTTGTTGTCCTTAACTTGATCATTTAAGGACGTATTCTTGTTTTCAGATATGAAAATATTATACAAAGATTTATTGTCATAAATACTTGAACTTTGTCCAATTTCAAAGCCTAGACCAGTCACATTATTAGATCTTCTTTGTTTTCTTAGGATGTCTTCTAATGTGGCGTTCTCATATTTTTCTAGCTTCTTTCTATACTCCACAATCTCAGCCTCCAAGCTTTTGCACTCTTTATCCTTGGCTATCAAATCAAAATTTGTTACTGCAACAACTTTATTTTTTTTTCAAGTTGTACTTTTAGATCAACAACCAGTTGCTCCAAAGGTTTGATTATTTTTGTCAAATCCTCCTCTTTCAAGGCTTGGTCTTCTTGAATACACATCTTCCTCTTTAATTTTTTAATCTTCTTTATTGAACACAACAATTCACACTCAAGGTCAACCTCCACCATCTCTGTTTCACATTCCATTTCACTAACTAAATCTTGATTCACATTATTATTTTCAATTTCCATAAACAAAACCTCACCTTCTTCACAAAGAGGGATTTTAGAGTCACTATGAAAATCATCTACAAATAAACTCTTTTTCTTTTATTATTAGAGAACTTCTTTTTATCTTGTTTTTCTTTATTGTCTTCATCATCATTAGAATCACCATGAGGACATTTGTTTCAAAATTCCCTATTTTCCCACAATTAAATCATTTGAAAGGAAGTTTACCTTTGTACTTACCCAAACCCTTCTTTAGCCTCCTTGCAAGGTGAGATTCTAAGACTTAGAAAGATCTTCAGAATCTGATGACACTTTAGCCTTCTTATTAGCCTTGAACGTTTCTTCTCTACTTGATGCTTATCCTTTACAAGTCCTCACTTCATATGGAACAAGAGCACCATGTATGTCATCCATGGTATAATTATTTATGTCCTTTGCCTCTTCTATTTCTAATATTTTAGAATCAAATTTTGAAGGTAAGGATCTCATAACCTTCTTAATAAATTCTTTATCTTCTATCTCTTCACCAAGTCTCTTGGACTTCATAAAAGAATAAACTAGGTTCATTACCCGACTCAGGGATTGGACATCCTCTCCGAGAAGCTATCCTCCTTAACATGAAGGCTCATTTAAATTATCAACCCGAGGACGTATACTTGAAATGAATATGCAAAGTTTATGCACTATGGGATTCTTTGAGTTATTCTATTATTGTAAAACTTAAAATATAACAATGCTGGAAATGAATCTAACTGCACAGTAATGGCTGCATGAAACTGCACAGTAATGGCCGTAGGAAACTGTGTAAATTGCTACAATAGTGATTGCAGATGGCATATAACTACTGAAATTAACATCGCTGCAATACAACTGATCTCAAACAACACATTACTGATCACTAAGCATCTGAACTATAATCTAAACTACTCTAAAAAATTATAGAGTCATAGTATCTCAAGTGGCCTTTTCTTGAGTGGCTACAATCTTAGCTACAAGTATTCAATATTCAATGTACAAGATCATTTCTGAGATCATCTTCTTATTGCAAATAAAAATCATTACATCAACTGATATCAAACTTGCTGATTAAACAAAGACACTACTAACAAGACTTAGCACAAACTAGATACTCTCTAATCCTCCCCCCTCAACTCAAGCAAGAGCTCATAGATATACATGAGGATTGAGAGTTAGATTAATTAAAAATTCAACAACTTGTGACAAATTTCATTTCTCCTACAACATCAAGGAGATGACTTATTCCCCAACAAACTAATAAAGAACAAACTGAAATGAGTTGAGAGTGTTCTAATCCATTTCAAACTCTTACAACATGAAAATACACATATGGTTGAAAATATGCATAAATACATGCCATAATTATTTAGGACTCATAAATTATTGTTCCCATTAGTTAACCACTGTTTTATGACTTCAACAACTTTAGATCCACGAGATAAACAAGAGGTGGAAGAGTTCAAATCAAACTAGAAGTCATTCCTTAACTGCTGCCTTCAAACTCACCACCTTTGACTCAGTCAATTTTAGATGCACGTTTATCATTAAATGTTGTGAATTAACTAAAACAGTCAAATTAGTTTTTTCTCCTCCTATTCAGCTTTCCAAATCAATAATAAAATCATAATTTCATTAAGAATTGAGTGAGATACTCTCTTTTTATTGAAACTTGTTTTTGATTTTTTCTGTTGTTTTTTCTGTTGCCACTTTTTCTGCAGTCAACTTCAAATGCATGTTTCTCATTAACTATTGCGAGTTAACTCAAACTATAACAAGGGTTTTTGATCCTCCTTTTTATCTTTCCAAATCTTTAAGAAAATCTGGATTTAATTAAGAAACGTGGGAGATATGATCATTCTTTTGAAACTGTGTGTTGACTTTTTCTGCATGTCCAACAACTGCTGAATATTGACAAGTGTCAACTTGCTTCTCCTTTTTCAAATATCTCACAAACAACATTTTAATCATCTCAAAATACTTATTATTTAATAATAACCATTTATCATAATATTTGATCACAATTTAGCATTAACTAGTTAGACATACATATGCTAATCAATAAATCATTAATCATAGTTAATGCTTCATAAATCAAGGTAGCACATGGAAATAACTTGGAAAGATAGTGTACACATAGGTTGAAGTGTTATAGACAATGAATATAAATATTAAATTTTATAGGCTCATCGAAGTCTACGAATGCCATTTAATGTTTATTCACATTGAGAAGATATTCTTCTGTTTTCTCCTTTTCACCCATTTTAAAGATTTCAAGTGTAGCCCTTAAATTTTGTATCTCTTTTTCTTTGAACCTATCATTTCCATGATGAATGTTTTTCAACTTATCCTACACTTCTTCACAAGACTTACAAAGCATTACCTTTACAAAACATCTTTGGATAGACTACTAAAAATAGCATTTTTTTCTTTAGCATCAGTCTCATAGTCTTTTTTGCAATAGGATTTATAGGTAGTGTAATCAGAATAGTAAATCCATTGAAAATAGAACCCCATACATCAACACCTAGAGACAACAAATAGGTTTTCATTTTTATCCTCCAAAACACATAATCAGAACCATCAAACAAGAGAACTTTTGGACTAGATGAACTATCTTGAGCCATGACAGATAAGTATTCCACAATCCAAAACCTAGCTAAGGTTGTTATACCAAACACAAAGCATTTGGCTTTGATACCACTTGTTAGAATACTAGGATCACTAAGTTGGGGGTAGGGTGAATTAGTGATCTACACAAACTGTGATAACTTTTATTCACAAAAGTTAAAAAAAAGAAGTATTCTTACTTGCAAAAGATTATAAGATTGAATTAACATCATAAGATATTACAATTAAGAAACTCAAGATGAAAGAAATACACTTGACACAAAGTTTATAGTGGAAAACCCCTAAGGGTAAAAAAATACTGTAAATAAGTCTTTTATTGAGCCTTAGTGGAGAGGTTTAGAGCATAAAATCTAGGAGCACAAACCCCCTTCCAATATTTAGGATCACCAACCCCTCTCTGATTTATAAGCACCCACTTCTAGGAGCACCAACTCCTTACATGATACAAATAATAATATTTGATTAGTGGGTTACTCTATTTGCATTCAATACAACTAAAATATGCTATCATAGAGATTCTATCTCTATTTTCAACTCTTCACAATATAATTTTCTCTACTAAAGACCTTCCATAGTGATAGGGAGAACCTATTTGTCTTGCTCCACCAAAATGGTAATTAGATCATCTTGACTACTTCACAAAACTATTTCTCACTTTGAACCTTCAAACTAGGTTTCCCAATCAATTAGGATTACTCTCATGCTCAACTACAAGCCATCTGGCTCACCATTCACTCCGTTCTTTCACAAATTTCAAGAAGTTCTTGCAGGAATTAATAAAGTATCATAATCCTATAAAAAACCCTAAGCCTCCGTTGGGACTACTTCCCCTTCCAATCATTTCTTCATCACTTTCAAAATTTGTATTTCTTTTAGCCTTTTAGGCCTTAGGTCTCTAGTAAGTCTAGTTTTAGGGGTTTTAGATTCTAACTCAAGAATCTTGGAAAAAACCCACTGAAAAAGTTACCAATCTTAGCACCCATTTGGAAGACCTAAAATATTTTGTAGGTCTTGTCTCTTCACTCATCCGTACAATGTCCAAACCCTAAACAACCTATTCAGGCCTAATTGCTTCCTTAAGCTGGTCCTTGGACTCAAAACACTATCAAATGGATTCAAAGGGTCTTCTCCCCCTGCCCATGCTTGGTTCTGATTCCTATTCCATTTGTCAAAACCCTGGCTTGTATCTCCCAATCCACCCCTGCAAGAAACAAGGTCTGCAACACAAATATCCCTAGTCGGGCTTTCACTATGCTTGCCTAGGGCATGCTCTCAAAATATTGGTTTTGAGTTTTTTTGACATGCCACCAAAAGAAACATACTGTACATAGCCTCCACTCAAATACTTCCAATGGCCGTGAAGATTCCATGGTGGAGTTTTAAGTTGGAGGCATTATATTACTAAGACCCCAGAACTGCCAGTGAACACAGTTTTGGTTCTTGATTTTTATTTAAGCATAAAAAATATACAAAAATGAAACTGCCAAGCACACAGAGGAAGAAAACAACCTAATATAACTATTTACAATGAAACAAAATTGGATTAAATCCATGGAACCGAGTTTCTTAGACTGCAACCTTATTGTGCATGAATACTCAGAAAACTGTCAACTGTATTGTTAGAGCAAAATTTTCAAGAAAACTTCCAACCTCCATACAGTGCATTTTTAGGTCTTATTCAGGCCTCCTCCATCTATTTAAATCCATTGTGCATTCCCTTAAATACCTTGGCACAAAAATGCCTTATGCTGGTCAAGCAATTTTGAAAAGTTGCAAAAGTTGCTCTGGCAACTTTTTGCAACTTTTACAAGTTTTCTACTACCAATGCATCGACCCAATCTATGGGTGCAGAATAGTGAAGTTAGACTCCCAAAACATGTTTATCATTAAAAATTCACGTCCTAACCCCTATGAACTCATTTTACATGGTGTTCTCACATTTGGCCTATGTGCCCATTTGAGCAATTTCTTGACAACCTTTTCCAAGTTACAAGAAATAACAAAACACTTCAAAACTCCATCGTAACCAACCTAATGGAGTCCTAGTAACCGTTATTCCTAACATGAACTTCACAAGGTCTTACAAGCCAAAATTTGAGGGCTTATCACTTAAACCCTAGGTGCTCTTGCACCACACAGTCACTAATGCAATGTTCTTCATTACTACCCCTGCAATCTACTCAAAGATCAATCACATACAAAGCCAAACTGCATTACAATTTTCTCTTACTGATATGAGAATTTATATTCAAATCAACATTCTCTATTCTAAACAACAGACATACAAACCCTTACTATTATGATCAAACTTTAATAAACCCTCATTAGATTAGAGATAATATGCATAATGTAAAATGCCTCAAATTATTTTCCTTCTCATCATCAATCAAACTCCACATTCAAACTTTATTTTATATTTAGAACAACATAATTTGTCCCAGTCATAATAGTAAATTCTGTTACAGAATGAAAAATTGTCCCTTTACCCGATTATCACTTATTTTCTTTTTGTCTTCTTCATCAAAATTTTTTATTCGAAACGCTCTGCTAGGGTTTTCATGTGTACGGCTTTCTGTCTGTGTTTCCGCTCTGAGCCTTCCATCTATCATACCGCATTTACTACGGGATCTCATTAGGGTTAGCCTTTAGTATGGCTCCGGCCAACTTCGGCCCAGCAGTTACTGCTGGTGCTCGAGTTGAAGCTTCAGACTGCCATGGCGCCGCCTCTGAACAAACGTCCTCGCAAGTT
>MU226588.1:1473026-1486266 GCA_018584345.1 Thuja plicata | reverse complement strand
GATGAATAGTTTTTTGTATCCGGCTTTGGCCGAGTGACTCTGCGGGGTGATTTTATTTATCCCCCGGCCCCTTTTTTGTGAATATGTAACTTTGAAATTTTTTAATGGAAAGGAACTATTCATCAAATTTTTTTTTTTTTATTCATACCATATTACAAATTTTCTAATCCATGAGCATCGATTTTACTAACAAATGCTAAACAAAGTGCTTTCCAAACAGTCACTTAAGGAGATCAAATTATTAAACAAATTTTTAACTATCTTTTAAAAACCATGTATAACATGATTTGGGTATTCAATTAAAAACATGAGATTTGAAGACCACTTGTCAATAAGTGATTAACACTCGACAAAGAACTAATCACCTTCAATCATATCGACAATTATCAATTTACTATTTTGGAATTCATGCAAGTTCTTCATGTCACTGCATTCTGTCTTTCTTGTCGCTCAAGTGACATGAAGTTAAACATCACTAAAAACCATGCACCAAAGCATGTATCTTTGTATACTAGTAATAGAAAAATATTGTAATGATCAAGACTCAAAAAATTGTAATGATCAAGACTAATATCACTGAAGTCAAAGACTGTAACTACAAACAAAACTATTACAATGACTGTTACCATGATTATTGTGACTATAAAAAAGATGACTAAATGTCTAAACTTGACCATGTTTGTACAAAGCATCATACACCAGATCATAGAAGTCATAATGAAGATAAAGATGTTCAGAAGGGATTTTCAGTATCCACCACTAACACTATTGTAATGACTAATTTTGTCACTAGAATGAAGATCCTTATGTTATAACTAAGAAATGCAATAAGAATATGGGTATCTTTTAGTCTCCGGCAACTTCAACAACTTTGTCAACATATCACATGAACAAATGAGAATGCACAATTCCTCTTATTGACGTCAATGAAAAACTACCAAAGGAAACTAACTATCACATATGGAGGCTCAAAATATCATAATTGTTGCAATCTCAAGGTCACTAGAAGCTCTTGGAAGTTGAAAAACCCGAGTTCACCAATGCATTTGAGTAATTTTTTCATGGAAAAAAAATGAATGAGGCAAAAATACTCATAGATCTTCATGTGTCTATAATCTGTTGTTTCACATTGCCGAGTGTACAAAACATTAAGAAGTATGGGATAAGCTTGCAGGGTTGTAAAGTAAGGTCAACATATTCAAAATCTTGCAGCTTGAAGACTGTTAACATGCTTTTAGCACCCAAATTCTAAACTTTTAAGTTTGAGCCCTACAGACAAATTCCTTCAAATTTTCTTATCCTTTATGATCATTCGTGCATTATGCATTGTCAAATCTTGAATTTTGAACCGCAAGTTCAAAGTTCAAGATTCAATATTTCAAAAGGCATCGTGCAAGTTCAAAGGTTCACAGTTTGAAATGCAGTTTGCAAGGTTCAAGTTCAGAGTTCAAAATCGAGTTTACAAATTCAGAAAGTTCAAGTTCAGTTCAAAGTCAGATTTTGATATGCAGATATAAGCACCACAGTTTGGAGGTTCAGATTCTATGTTGATCCACATATACAGAGTCTATGTCTTTGTTGGTTGAGGTCCTCATTTTAATGGAAAACTTGCGGTATTGACAACCCCTGTGATGAACTGAACTCACGCTCTATTAATTTATGCTCGGGACTGTGTTGTAAGCATTCAAATTGTTTGGTGAAGCACTATGCAACCTTGAATCTTTAATCCATGTTGCATAACTAAGGTAAAGATTGCCATCGATTGAGAGATCACAACGTGGAGTACTATAAAGGAACACATTTGAGGGGGCACAGTTTATCAAAATGGAACCTGATAGAGAAATTCCACAACCGAACTCAGAGAATGATCGTGGTCTTTTTGACATAGTGCCACAATGTATGGAGTTTCAATGTTCTCCACAAGCTAGTGTCCATGGTATCACAACAACATTGTCAATCCTCATCAAAATTTGACTCATGTTAAAGCTTAGGTACATGGGGATGTTTGTCAACTATTTGTTATAATGCATTGAACCCCAACTACATACAAGTCAAGTTGCGTTACGCATGGAGGCAAAATCATATGGTCACTTGTCCATTTCCAAATGTATTTGCCCAAAGAAACTCCCACATGGCTCAACCCAAATGTTGAGGTGTCAATAGTTCATGCTGACAAAGAGAAGGAAGATTGCATAGTTTCCTTGCCGCGTGAGTGGAAGCCATATTTAGAGGGCACTACAATGTACAACAAACTGCTTGACAAAATGTGGAGACCACTAGCAGCGGCTTGAATGGAACATCCTATGGAATGAAGAAGTAAAACCGAGCACCATATTGTAAAATAGAGTGTTTTGTTTTAAAGAATTAAGGAGCTATTTGGCAGGTCTATGCGGGATTCTTTTATCTGTTGGAAAAGGTATATGTAGTTCCTAATGGAATGGTTTTTGATTGTTTATGTTGGGTGCTCCTCACATCTTAGGAATGTGGAAAGAGATCTCTCTTTCTTTTGGAATCTGGTGTGCCTTTGATGCACGATGATCAATCTCTTTTAGAAGATATTGATACCTAGTTGGTACCGATCTTAAGCGGAATGCCTTCATCACTATAACATGGATCCCGTGAAGTGCCAAGGGCACATAATGTCCGAGCCTAACACCAAGCAATTAGTAGCAGCCAGCTCAAGCGCACTTTGTATTGGGTTCGAAGATGGAGAATAACTGTGAACACATGGAGAATATCCGTAAACTATTTAAAAAAATGTCAGTCAGACAAAGAATCTAATTCTCTCACGACGGATGCCTTTGTAGTTGTGGAAGAGATCCGAAAGATGAAAGTCGGCTATATGAGCTACTGAAAGACATGTTCGATCTTGGCGTATGCATTACAAACATGTGGCGGTCATCCTGATAATGTAGTCAACCTCATGCTACTCGTATGATAGTGGCAGACCACTATTGAAGAAGCTTCATCAACCATATTAGAAGAAATAGAGCACCCATTATGCATAGTAAAGCTTTAGGGCATGTTCATCAATCCTGACTACTTCCAAGCTGATTCCATGGAGTTCTGACTTCTCGACTATTTTTGGGGTTGAGTAGATTCAAATTCTTGTCAATGGTGATTTTAAAAATGAAGAACTATGGTGAAGCCGAAGAGAAGAATGTCGACAATGGGATGATGCAATCATAGCATAAAGAGAATGCCCAAAGACATGGATCAAAAGCACCCGTGGACGACACGTTTAAGAAGAAGCAAGGTCGATTCTCCAAAGACCCGATTAATGGATGCATGAATGACATATTTCAAAAGGCTCGAGCCACAAAATTGATGATACAAGGGATATTATCAGGCAATTTGACTGGTCAAAGATTGAAGTTAAAATGAAGAGTTGTGTATATAAATAATGCATGCATAGGTGTACATTATATGACATTGCATAAAGGAAGCAAATGCTCTCAACTCGCAGGTGTCATGCCAAGGTGCCCACATATTTCCAGCGTGATATGCCACAACATTCAAAATTATCACAAGGAGAGTTGTGTGTTATATCCATACAAATGGAAACAATGCCGCTCGGTGTCAATATAGAGAATGAAGTAGCTTGGTAGTGGTAGTAATGATATACTTGACTACCTAAAACCTGAATGATCAAGCATATGAGCCTTTAGTTTAATGTGATGAATCCAGGTAGTCAAGCCATCAAAAGAACATCGGTTTGTTTGAAGATAATAATCAAGCTATGTTCACATTAAAGGTGTCGAGATTACAGATAAAGGATTGGAGGCTCGAAAGATTATGTACAATCGATGGAGTGGCACGGGTCTTTGATTATGTTCGAGATACATGTCAATATGTTTGACAAAATGCCCTTGGAACATAATGAGAAGAATCCTGTACAGGGAAAACACGGCTTACTTGATCAGGTTTTATTCCTACACTGACAATTATAATCACCGATAACACTCTTGTGTCAAATAAAAACTGGCCAGGTTTGAATACATGTCTCCTTGGTGATGTAAAGCTTCTGTAAGCCCTCCTATGTGACTGATAGGAGTCAATAAGATTCAAAGACTCGATACTTACATATATTTGTTTGAGTTGTTAAATAGACCTTCCTCCCTTCTACTTGGTTTCCATATACACAATGTATCACATGGACAATCTGGCACTACATTAATTGAGATAAAGACTATGGAAGATGCTATCTCTTAAGGGCATCTCTTAAGATAATTGTGATCAACACATAGCCCAAAATTATAATTGCTGCTATCAAGCCGATACAAACAATTATATATACCGAGGATATTATCAAGCAATTTGATTGGTGAAAAGGTCGCAGGTTAAAATGAAGAATGTAGAAACTTCAAGTATATGCCGCCTACCCAACAGAATGCCAACCCAATATGCCTCGGAAAAGATACACATAACACTTCCAACCATTGATGCCCGATCACGAGTGTTAAAATTTATCTTTCCTTCCCCTATTAAAAGATTGTATTTCGTTGTAATAGGAAGGGAAGATAATATTCAATAAATAGAAAGTTTTCAAAAGGGAGAATCACGAAAGGTAGAGCATGGTAAAGAAAGGAGTCATGTATTTCCAAGATTCAGTAATTTAAAACTGAATAGCACTTTCGTAGGATCAATTTTGGTAACTGAAAGGGAACCAACAGGAAAAAAAGATAAATGTGCAACTAAAAGGGAAAATGGGTGCTGGTTCTTCTTTTTCTGGCAGTTAGTCAGCTACAAACAGGAGGAGAAATTGTTTATTGATATTATTGTAACAAAGGGGATATGGGAATTAGCTTAATATTCTGTGTTTCAATTGTATTTGCAGGGATAGTTTAATCTTGTGGTTTTCTGTTATGCATTTATAATAAAGATAGGTTGTGTTTATCAGATCTTGTGGTCTGAAGATGTAATTCTTGGATTGGAATGAATCATGTGGTAATTCCTTTCATATTTTAGATGTAGTCTTGTATTGTCATTTATGGTTTATAGAATAGAATGTTATTCCCTCTCATTTTCCTCTGTGATATTGAAAGGTTAAACAGGGAAGTCTTGTGGCTTCTTGCTTTCTTTCAATCCTGTTTAAGTTATAAAGTCTTATAAACACATTCATTTCATGTTTATGGATGAATGTCGAAAAGCCTTTGTCTTCAGGTTAAAGACATAACCCACTTTCAATTCACTGTAAATCTTTAAAGGAGGGAGCTATACCTCACAATTCAGAGGATGGTTATCAATCTATGATAACTCGTCCAACTGTTAGTTAGTTTGTCTTCTTTTTTTGGGCATTTGAGAGTCATTTGTAAGTTGTTTTCGAGAAGAAAAATCTGTTTACCAACAAAGACGATCTCACTTCTATTTCCCCAAATGTGTTTCCCTCTATTTAGGATTTCCTTGCATAGTTAAACTCAATTTTATCTCAGTTTAAAGGTTGTGGTCATGCCAAATAAGACAAGGAGTGTATGACCACAACCTTTAAACTGAGAATATCATAGGATGCATGATAGGATAAAATATCATATGATAAAATTATGGTATACTCTTAGGAAGCTCATGTGGTCTCTACCTTCTATTCTACTATGATAGAATATCATAGGATGCCATCACTTGAGGAAGTTTTTGATTGATTAACTAGGGAGCATGCCGGGTTAATTTAGATGGATGCTCTTATGAAAAGTCATGTCTTTATGTCTCAATATCTTAAGGGCAAGGGTAAGTATAATAAGTATCCAAAGAAATATTCATATTCAGGAGGTAAGCCTCCCTACAAGCTTAAGGTGAATAATGATCATAAGCATAAACCTTCTTCTCGTTCTCCTCATCCTAACTTGGGAGGGTCATCTTCTAAGTATAAGAAGAAAACAAAGAATTATTCCTTTCTTGGGAAACCTAGGCATAATGATGCACCATAATTTTAGAGGTTAGCAACATTGGAGGAAGCTACGAAGAGGAATAATATTGCAATGCCTAATTTTTGTTCCTTAGAAAAAGGACATGCCCTCTCAGCTAAGGCTTTTTCATTTACTAGTTCTAGTTGGATTCCTTATTTTGGTGCTTCTCATCACATAAATCAAACTGTTGATCTTCTTGATTCGTTTTCTGCTAGTCCTACTGCACATATTACTATTGGAAACTTGTCATGCCCGAAATTTCATGTAAAAAAAAACAAAAACGGGGCACCCTCGAAACCAAAGGGTAAAGTATGCACTAATATTTTTTTTAACGTACAGATAAAAATCATTCATAAGTGCATTAATAATCAAACATTAACTGAAGAAGTGCATGAAAAAAAAACATGCATTGCATAAGCCATGAAGAACTAACAACGATCATCTCATGATCGTGCACAAGCAGAAGTCTTACAAACACTCCCAAGGGTTCCATGAAAACTCAAACACACTCAAAATAGAGTACACACATTCGCGATATTGTCCAACAAGAGCTCAAACCATGTTTAATGAGCTACAGGAGGCCAAGCTAACAATAACTCATAGCATCCAAGTGGAGGAGACTAAATCACACTCCAAGCCTACATAAGCACCACTAAGTTTATTTTAGAACACCAATTGAAGTATGCCTATGATAACTTGAAGCTATACAAGAGATCAATGAAAGAAACATAATAAGTGTGTTTGATACCAACATCGACACATGTACTAAACTACTACTAAGCATCTCTTTGATACGTACATTTATATTTCCTTCATATCAAGGATCGACTACACAAGATGACATTTCATAGGACATGCGTCCTTAGGTACATACAAAAGACTGATATAACATATCCAACTACGATAAGTGAAAAGAGAGAAAGAGAGCAAGAAGATGAAGTCCAATGCCAAAATTGATGTCAATGCTGATGTAGAAAATTTGGTCCCCAATGGCGGTTGGCAACACCACCCGACCATGTGGAACCCATAGGCCCACCTTACCGTGCTAGGAGATGAACACATGACCCAAACACAACAAACAAGAATACACTTGGGAGTAGGCTTTTACACACACACACACACACACACACACACACACACACACACACACACACACACACACACCAATCAAGAGCACTCAAATCAATCTCATGAATAAGAAAAGATCCATCATCTACTCTTTAGAATGTAATATATTAAGAGTGCTACTCAATTTATGATGAGGTTAGGTGATAGGGGAAAAAATGGGAAAGTGTCATCGTGTAGCACAAATAGCTCACATAAAATGAATAATCCTCTCATAAATATAAGGAATCCAAGATCAATAGTTTGCCTCTCATAGGAGGTCTCATCTTTTCATCTCATTCTGATCTCAATAAGCTCTAAGGCATGAGGAGAGCACACATGAGTCACACGTAATCCACTTTCACATTATGCATCATTACTAGTTTCATATTACTCCCAATGATCCAACCAAGTGATTACTCAACTTGGTGACACATTGGAGGCCACTTCCCAATTACTCCTATCATCTACACTCAAGGCTCATCGTGTTTCACATGAATATGACACACAAAATACCCATGATAATAATACAGAGTTACATTCACAATAGGTTTCATTAAACACAGTTTTCCATCTTCTCAATTTGCTAAAATTCACAAAGCATAAACTCTTTAACATCCATGTCGGTAAAGGTTAAACATAGACTCAACCATTGAATCATTATAGGCATGCAAAATATATCACTCAACTTCACAATCAATAACTTTTATTGGATTTCAAATACACACACACAAAACAATTTAAATGCTTGATTTCACTATTCATAATTCATCCAAATATTTAAATGATCATAACTAATTGAAAATGAACTCAAATTTATTCAAATAAGAAATTCTATTATATATATCTATCATTCCCCATAATAATATGAAATAAAAACACTCAAATTCCACTTTTCAACTTTTATCAATTTTCATGCAAAAACCAAAATTATGGCATCCTCCATTAATGGTGCTCAAAAAAATTGAAAATTTAAAGTTTGAAATTCAAAATTCTAAAGATACCCTTTGGTTCTAAATTCACCCAACACCCCTCTTTTAACATAAAATTCTCATTTCCATCATTTCTAAAAATTTGAGCAACATAACACTACCCAGTGCACGTTTTTGATATTTTATTCAAAACTAATGCTACAATGCATGAAAACAAACGGTGTAAGAATGCAAAATATTCTAAATCTTATTACTAAACAAACAAAATTGATTTGGATTGAAAAGATTAAGTATAGAGAGAAAAATAAACAAAACTCTACTTCAACTTGTGTAAAACTTCAAAATTGCAGAACTTTTCACATACCCAATCCTAGCTTTCATCATTTGGACAACAAGAAGAATTTGAGGAGACTAATCCATTGAGCTCCTACCCACAAAATTATTTTTGATAGATTTCTTCCAACAAAAGAATCAAATTTTAAATGTACGAGGCTTTAGAGAGTTCAAAAATTTTAAAAATAAAACTAAGTGTAAAAATAAACTCTTTTTCACTTTTATTTTTGAAAAAAATTAAAATAACTAATTAATAAGATACATTCTGCATTCTCAAATGTCCAATTCATGTTTTTAATACAATGCCTATCAAAATGAGCACACATATGACATATTTAGCTATTTTAAAAATATTAATTAATCTCTTTCAAATATTTAATAATCATTTACACTATAAAATTCAATATATCGTTAAATCGCAGATTTCATAAACAATCACTTCCTTTTCAACCCCAATTACTCCCAAGTGCCCCAAACAATATCCATACATTAATTCATCATTCAAAGTCATATAATAATCTATTTAAACTCATTTAATCAAAATTAACTATTAAATTATAACATCATTAATTTAAACATAAACTCATAATTAGCAATGAAATTCCTATGAAATGCATCTAAACACAAAGACACTCTTTACGGATATCCACACAGGCTTAGGGTCATTGGCATTACCATAAGACGGTAACCATATGTAATAAGGGTCTTTGCAAAGACAAATCACGCTTAATTTATCATGACGAGGCTAGGCTTAGGGAAAATTGGCCAATGTGACATCTCCGAATAACCACCATTGGAGAAATAGGCACGCTCAGACCAATGAAACCAAGTGAAATGGATGCCTGGTACCTGCCCAAGTTAGTGCAATAGCCGAAGCAATGTACACATATTGTGTCAACGAACAATAGGCAAATGAGGGGAACAAGACATCGTGTGGATCTCGCAAGCAAGTGACTACGAATTTGTTCCACCTCAGGCATACCCATCATGGATATCATCATCATAAGTTCATGTCTATGATCTCAAGGCATCCTTAATAACATCATGTAATTATTTATTAACAATAATAACCAGCCACAATATTTAAATAACAAGGGCTATCAAGAGAGATCACCAATATACATTACTTACCATTTAACTGTGGTGGTGATAACAACCTTAGCCTTACCAAGGCCAACATGTTGAGTGTCACTAATCATCCGCTATAACATAAAATCTCATCAAGGGTCATTGGTTAGCGTTAACATCATTAATCATCATTGGTACCATAAATTATTACGTTTACTGAATAATATCAACATCATCATGAAATCAACCTACAATACCATGAGGCTACCATAACATCTATGCTAAAGGACATACTCAGGCAGTACTGTGGAATTATTTCACATCTATTGCCATTACTAAAACCACAAATATAATTTACTATCAACATCAATATAATCATAATCCATCCAAGCTAACATGTGAACATCATCGTTAGCATATATGAATAACAAATAATAGTAAAATATCATCAAAGAGCATTAACTAACTTCATGGTATTTCACTTAATGCTAGCATATGTTTCTAGTGACATTTATGAGTATTTAGTATCAAGTATACTTACTTCATTTCGCTTGCAATCTAGGGTCATAGGCCATAATACTTTCTTGCAATGATGAGGTTGGAGTGGCACTACATCCTCCCCCTAAGGACTCAACTTACTCCTAGAAGTCGCAATGGCTAAGGTGGAAACATGTCACACATTAGTCCTAAAACATCCCCAACCAATACCAATGTTATAATTGTTCCTTGGATTCATGTAATATTATAGAATAATCCTGACGGAGATGGTTAGGCACAGTACATGTCTATCTATCAACATCAATTTATTTTCTTACCAACCATTGTGATTTCAAACTCAATCGAACAATAGCACAAGTCTAAAATTTTCCTTCTTTATTAGTAGTCAAAATCCATGCACCTCAATATAGACATAAATATAGATCAATTAATTATGAAGAGGTTAGCCATCCATGCAATAAATTTATTTCCCTTCACAAAGTTACCGTTAATATACATTGTCAGCCTCAACATAAAATCATACTTAAGTTTTCCACTAAATTTCTATTTAGAATTCATATGTTGGCTAAAATAATCAACCAAATACATTATTTTCCACTATTTCTCACTCAACAAGTACACCAATTCATGCAATATTACTCAAATTACTATCATTTTGTCATCTTTTCAAGCAATGCAAACAATTAAGCCACTTATTTTCAAGATCTTTAATCATTTCAAGGCACACTCTTTCATGACACAATCTCAATTTCAGAAATTGTATACACAATTAACATCAAAACTCATAAGACATGATGATATAAGCACATAACCAACATATTGATCCATTTCTATCACTAACATGCAATAATGAATATATGCATTTACACCAACACAAGGCTTATGAGCAGATATGCATCAACACTCTGGGTACAATATAATGATCTCGTCTAAATCCACAATTCATAGTCCATAATCCATAGCTAACTTAGTGGCTTGATGGTATTAGGCCACACACCATACGATGGGACCTTCCATACAAGACCATGTGACCCATCCCTTGTTTTTGTAAGGTGTTTAGCCTCCAAGGGAGGGTCACCACTCTAAAGTAGGCAGTGAATCATAGTTGCATAACAACCTCACATACCCCCATACTTAAGGATTCCCTACGTCTACTTCCTCATATACACTCAACAAGTCCGTCTCACACGTCCTTGGAGAGGAATCACATTACCACACAAGACCAACACTAAAAAAAAATAAAGATAACTAGCTTAGCCACCAAAGCTCATAAATAAGAGAAAGTAATTATCAATTCCAACAATAAGGTGAGAAAAATCCATGGAATTTGCAACAATAAATCAAACGTAATTGCAAGAGCTACGTGCAATAAATATCACAATTTGTGGCTAAACCTTCATAAATAACATAAGAAAATTGTTGGTCCACACAACAAAAGATAAAAATAATCACAAATTGCACATTGCATCACTATGTGACTACATCTAGCTACCAAACGAGGAAGGAGGGAACAATCATCTAGCTATCACAATAGCCCTATATGTGTTGCGGAATGAGAACGCTAACCACATGGCATGGAGTGTACACCTTGGTTACACCCCGCATCGGGTGGTATGAAATGAGCATGCCACACACCTAGCATGACCATATACCAAGCGGAGAGGGCACACACTGGTCGTATGTCGCATAACAATGTACCTCATGGAGAAAGCACACATAGGTCACACTTTGCATCAAGTGGTACGAAATGAGCACACTGCATACCTGGCATGATAATACACCAAGTGGAGAAGGCACACAATGGTTGTATGTTGCATGGTAGTGTACCTCGTGGAGAAAGAACACGTAGGTCACACCCTGCATAGCGATACCTCTCAAACAGGTGATCGCCGTAGCCAGAGGTATACATGGTTAGGGCCCTCCCATATGCCTACCGGTGCATGAACAACCGAGCAACCATGGTTCCCCCTCTACATGTATGCAAGTGCCTACCTATCACTCTACATCAAGTAGGAACACAGTAACATATATGTAATGTGCGCCTTCACATATCTATGTACGTGACATCTTGTCCCCGAGCTCAGCTTGCTACCATCGGCAACACGACATCATCACTAACATTGTGTCAGAACACAGTAGGTGTGGATTCAGACCCGTGTGGTGCCACCTCATGATAAGAGAGATATAGAGGGTGCTAGGGCGGATGTAGGGGTAAAGCAGGAACCTCCACCTGTTTCGCCACCAAATCTAAATCAGGAGGTACTAAATGCTCTCCAGAATATGGTTGGAATTCTTATGGATAGGTTGCCACTGGGAGATTAGATAGTAGGGCCAGGGGGAGCAATCTGTGGGTGGAGTAGGAGCCCTGCTCCTCAACATATTGAGGAGTAGGCAAAGCAGGAGGGGGAATCTGTTCACATGATAGGTCCACCCCGAGGGTTTGTACCTCAGGGAGGTAGAGGAGCACCCCAGGATGTGGGGGACTAGATTAAGGATTTTCTCCACCTCAGACCACCACCCTTTTCAGGAGCCACATACGGGGTTGAGGTTGAGGTGTGGTTACTAATTTTAGAGAGATGCTTTGGGTTGCACGCATGTGAGAGAAATGTGAAAGCTCGATTGGCCATCCTCTTGTTGAGAGGAGGCACCTCGATTTGGTGGCGACAGGACGTGTACAAAAGTAACTTGGTTATTGATGTCCTCACCTGGGAATCCTTTTTAGAGAGATTTAGGGACCGTTACCTCTTAGAGCATTATAGGCAGCGTCGTATAGACGAGTTTCATGATCTGCAGCAGAGGGGCTTATCTATTGCTCAGTATGAGAGCATATTTCTCTAGCTTCTACCTCACATAGAGTACATGAAGGATGAGAATCTCTGTGTCAACCGCTTTGTTAAGGGGTTGAATGATTCTATTTCTAGACTAGTGCCCATGGAAGCACCAGTGGATCTATGAGAGGCCCTAGAGAAGGCCTTGATTGTAGAGGAGGTACAGGGCAGAGGGCACGATACACGAGATCAGTCATAGAACCAAAATTCCATACCTCAGAGTACATGATACTAGAGACCCCCTTGGAAGGAAAATCAAAGGCACTCATCGGGGACCTTTAGAGCCTCATAGCCTCAGTCACAACAAACTCAACAGAGTCATAGGACTAGACTGTGTAACACCCCAAAATTGGCATCTTGCAACCCTAACCAATTTTGTTGCATTTGTCATTCTTCTAAATCATCAAAGTCCTATTGTACTAGGCAATTCTGAGTTTTCACTGACTCTAATTGACCTGAGTGTCAAATACAGAAAATCCTAAATCTGTATTAATCATACATCATATTTAATTCCTAAATATCTATTTGGCTAAACAAACCCTATGATCGAATTAATTTAATTAATAAAGTCCTAGCA
>MU226588.1:1436524-1448538 GCA_018584345.1 Thuja plicata | reverse complement strand
CCACCCCCATGCGTATATTTTAATTTATAATTTTTTTTTTAAAATTTTAAATTTTAATTAAATTTAATTTAATTTAGTTTTTGTTAAATTTTAATAATTAGTAAATTATTTACTATTAATTTGTTTATAGTTTAACTTAATGTATATTAATCATTAATTGTATTTAAATTGTAAAGTAATTAATATATTTTTATTAATAGTTTTAATTTAATATGTTAAATATTAATTGTATTTAATGTATTAATTATTAATTTAAGTTAATAGTTCTTGTCTTATTATTAATTTTGAATTAATATATTAATTGTTAAGTTACAATTAATTTGTTAACATATTTTATTAATTACTTTTATTAATGGATTTGATTATTTGGAATTAATTATTGTTAATTTTTGATTTAATAACGCTGAGGTGAAGTCGAGATTTTAGGAGTGAATAATTAGTTAGATATAATTAAGAGATACTTTGATTTGATTACAAGGGGTAGATTTAAATGGTTTTTATGCGAGTTACCTTAATTATTTCAGATTAAATTATTGATCAAATGGAGTTTATGTTTGAGTTGACTATGAATGATTAAACGCTTATAGTTCATTTTCTGGTCTTTTAAGATGTTTGTATTCTCTGCATTCATATGGATCTCTTTTGCTTGAATGTGTCATTTTAAGGGCATTAGATGACCTAGGATGTATACAGAGGCTGGGGGGGGAAGTGTTTATCATTTATGTTACTTTATAGCATGTGTTATTTGTTGTTACCCTAAACTGACCATGGTGACCCTTACGATTCTGCTATATGTTGGTGTACCTATGTGGCCGTTCCTGGTTGTGTGGGATACTGGATTTGGGGTACACTAGGGTTGTGACCTATGCTAGATTTGTTAGGATCTCTGAGCCTAGGGTAGGTTACCTAGATGTGTAGCAGGGGGTGGCTTGCAATAAGTACCGTGTCCGTAAGTGACTACTGGATTTCTTATTGTGGAGTTTAATTAATAAGTGATAACTAAATACGTATTTAGAGATATTAAAATAGATTAATAAGATGTGTCCTCACCCATGCTTGAGTTCTAGTATAAGCTAAGATGGTGTTGAGAGGATGTCAGTTGCCCTACGAGGTATCTGACATAGTTAGTGATCTTGTTAGTTTGAGAGGTCATTGGCTCCGTGTATGGTCACTTAGGTGCCAGAATCCATTGGGATTATCAGGGCTAAACTTAAGGGTTAGACGTACATGATGAAACCTTCCTTTACACATGCTAGATTTTCTACATTTTCAGTTGCCTCTGGATTAGTGAGTCTTACCTTTCATGATGATTAGTACATTGGATTAGAGAGCTATCAGGGTCCCTTGCTTAGTGGTTTTCCTTCTTGGTATTGGATATCCGACTGGGATATGTTATTATCTCCTCAACATGGTGGGGTGGACCTTTGTGGTTCCATACGAATGGGTGGTAGTGATTATTTATCCATTGAGATTCAACGTCCTTGTACCAGTTCTTGATGGTTCTTGCAAATGAGCTCTTTATGTTTCTTCATCGTTTATTATGTAATTTCATTATTGTAAATATTGTATTAGCGTATTGCATGTGACACCTAATCTGGAAATTGTAATTAAGTAGTTTAGAGTGATTAACACATACCCTACGACATGTGCAGTGGATGTGAGTTTATGGTGGTTTCATGGTTATCCATGAGGATGTAATTATGGTTACGTAAGTTGTATTTGTTATACTTAATCAGATGAAATCTTTTGTTATATTGTTAGTTGTGTTTTTCTTTGAGTAATTCAACATCATGGAACCCTTGAGTCGTGTAATCTATGTGAGTGCAAGATGTGTGTATAAATGGTAATTGCTTCCGCATGAATGTATGTTTCTTTATGTTAACTTTTAAAAAAAAATTATTTAGCACACATAGTGACATGTACTAGGTTAATCTCTCTTGAGTTTCCTCGCGGGGCGTTACAGAAGCTTCAAGCGCTTCAGGGTTTGCATTCATTTGTTTTCCTTCTTTGTGCTTGTATATTTTATTGGTTACGTTTTGAGTTATTCATTTTTGTAGTTCTTGTGTGCTTGATTTATATCATTTGTAAAACCGCTGCTACTAACCCTTGCCTTTGGAAAGCTTGGGAACTACGAATCGCGAAAGGAGGCGTACATTTTGGTGAAGCCGACGTGAATCAACAGCCCGATTATCTCTTGCTGATGACAAATAGAATTGATCAACCACGACCATACAGTCTCAAATCTAAAAATTTGTATTTTTTTTTTATATCTATGTTATTTTGCAATTGCTGGTATTTTGCTGCACTTGACAAAATTATACTGCAATCGACTGGTTTAATAGTGCAATTGATTGTAGGTTTCTACATTTATTTTTCTGTCATCTTTTGAGTCTCTGTATTTTCTACAGTTTGCCGCAATTGTTCCACTGGTACAGCAATCAGAAGAATTGTACCACAATTGACAGACCTAGCCCGCAATTGACCGATCCAGACCATAATTGATTGTGCTTTACCACAAGTGAAAGTGTTTTGCCGCAATTGATATTTTTAGGCCGCAATCACCTATTATCTACCGCAATTGCCTGTGCATTACCGTAATCGCCTGCAAAATTGCTCATCAGGGCCAAAATTCTTTATCTTGCAATCTAAAGATCTGATACTTTCCTTATTTGTTCTGCAGGACGACAAGTTCCCACGAATAGGAAGGGTAAGTTGTTGGTGAGCATCATTCATTGTTTCAAAGTTACATATACTCTTATTTTGCAAAGATCCTTTTGATACTAACTTGTTTAAACAAAGAAAACTAAAAGGAATTCACTTGTCGATTTGGGTTTAAAAAGAATAGTATTTGTCAAACATCTCACGTCTCATATTTCAGATTTGGGCTTAAAATTGACGTGGGAACTAAAATTGAACAAGGCAAAAAATATCTCAAATTGGTGCATTAAAATTGAACAAGCAATCAACACCTACTTTTGGGCTTAAAATTGAACACTTGTGCTTGTATGGTGGTGTAGCTTAGTTCACATTTCAAAACTTTTGGAGCTTAATCGATTTACCTTGTGTCTTGAGTTTTGGGTGCACTTGCACAAATTGTTAGATTAGAAACCTTTATACTTTTTAGAAAGGCATGTTCGGGGAATGCGCTTCTTCCTCGGAGAACGACCTTAAACTGGTAGTCCTTCCGATCGGTATATAAACAAGGCACGAACCAAAATTCTGTCTTATCTAGCCAAGCTCGGGCGAGGTGTGTTGGTGATAGTCTGGATTGGGTGAATATCCCTAAGGAGCAAGCATGATCAACTAGGCTCTTAAGTGAGTTATACACATACAAACTGATTGGAGAGACACCACAGACCCTTACTACAACCTTGATTAATTAGAGGCCAACCCAGTTTACCTCTGAATATGTAACTTATTATAGTGCAAGGGGATGCATAATTTCCCCCCAAGATTCCCAACATATGTGTCCCACGGTATTTGTGTATTCAAAACACAATGTCTGTTGTACTTGTTTCTTTGATCAGTTTTTGAAAATACAAAACAAAAACATCCAAACTGTCAAAACATGTCAAATGTGTTAAAATCTAGGGTTGTCAACGTCAACTGTCTTGCAAATCAGAAGCATTGTTCCAAAAACATCAAAATTGTCAAGCAGTGATACCCATATTTTAGTCTTTTTGAGACTATTTCTCATTTATCGCAATTGCCCGCATTGTGCCGCAATTGAAGGAAGTCTGCCGCAGTTAAACTTGTTTATTGCTGCAATCATATTTTTTATTACCACAATCAGTGATAAACTACCACAATCGACCATTTACTTTACCATAATTGGTGGAGTTGTACCGCAATTGACCCGAGATACTTTATTCCTATTTTGACCTAAAAGCCTTGAAAGAACTCTTCATTTGGTGTCTAAAACTAGTGTCTATCCCAGGAAAATGCAAAGAACACTGTGTGAATCTCTAAACATTAAAGATCATCCCTTCTCTGAAAAGCACGATTATTGTCTAAAAACATTGTTAGTTCAAAAGATCAAACTTGAAATACCTTGATCTCATCATATCAAACATCACCATCTTTATCAAAGTGACTTTGTCCAAAGAAAAGGTCGAAAAATCTTATCTTCTTACATCATCACCACTTTGAGATCAGGATATATCAAAATTTGTCCTTAGAATTACCCTTGTCCAAAACATAACTCGGACTTCCTTAGAAAGGATTTTTCTTCCTTGTTTGCTTTATATCACTTGTTTTAGTTACAAAATCTGGACCACACTATGTCTCAAACATCTCATGGAGGGCCTTACACAGGGTCTAAGGCTAGAACACAACCTGATGAGTCATATATCAACCGATTCCCCACATGGGAAACAGATCAAGAGAACAATCCTTTTGTAAACACCAATTCTACTCTATTCATTGAACAACCTCGTGGGGCAGTTCTTTTCCAAAATGTCACGGAAGAGGAACTAGAGGATATAGAGAAAGATGCTTATTCCACACAAGTAGCTGAGGTTGTTGTAGAGAGGAATCCTAAACACTTCTTAGCCATGTTGATATAGAAGGGAGTTAAACTCCCTACTGAATTTAGTGTATTGACCATATGGCCTGAAAACCCTCTCACAAGTTAAAACACTACTCAGCCTCCTCAGATATTGCCTGTTGTCTCTCAAATCTTCCCACCATTGGTATTACCCACATTGACACAGACGATACCCACTCAAACCAATGATACAAACTAGGTCAGCACATCTTCCACTCAAAACATGACAGGCTCGCAACTGAGTGCACCTGTGGTTACTAGTATGCTCCCACCTTTGGTCACATGGCCAGGGCAATCAGGCTCTCAAGCTACACCAAACACCAACTATTCTGAAACTATGCCACTGTTGTAGTCAATTCATACTAGTCTTGGGATCAACATCTTATGCCCACATAGATCCATCTCTGTAGGTACAACTTATAGTTAATGCCTGCCCAAGGGTACACCTTTGCCCATTCTGACATCAATGCAACCCCCACAACAACAACCCCAGCTTTAGTTTCCTCAAATCCAACCTTCGCAACAACAAACCCATCTTCAGTTGCCTTAATTCCAACTCCTGCAACAACAATCCCAGCTTCATTTGCCTCAAATCCAACCTCCGCAATAGCAACCCCATCTTCAATTGCCTCAAAACCAACCCCCACAACAACAACCCCAGCTTCAGTTGTCTCAATTCCAACCTCAACAACAACAACCCTAACTTCAACCCCAACCTCAACAACAACAATATCAACCCTAGCAGTATCAACCCCAGTTCCAATCACAACAAAAAATACATCAAAAACCACCACGGGATACTCATGTGTCCCCCTTTCCAAATCACTCAGTGAGAAATCAATATCAAGTCCCCAGGATGAAATCCTATGTTCCTACTCAAGGAACATAGAGGCACAACCTCATACCCACTACAGCACAGAGGAACATCCTCACACACCAACCTCAATATCAAACGAACATGTTAAAACAACAAATGCAAACACTTCAAACCCAAATGATGGATATGCAAAATTAGGGGCAAACTAAATCCTACACCGCAGAGGATTTATACCCATACCCCTTTGACCATTCTCTCCACATGTCTCTATTCCCAAATCACTTCTCGGTATCGAAATTCAACAAATATAGGGGCAATACCAACCCTATTGAACATATTTGAGAATTTTTTGCTAGTTGCATCAAATTTGCCCATGATGAAACATATTTAATGTGACTGTTCCCACAAAGCTTGGCCGAAACAACAATGGAATGGTTCTCACATTTACCTCATGGCATTCAGTCGTGGGGAGAACTGGCTAAAAAGTTCATAGCTCACTTCCATCATAACATCGGGCGCAAGGTCAGCATCAAGGACCTTTGCGATATCAAACAAAAGGATGGAGAGTCTTTTGTGAAGTTCCTATAGAGATGGAGGAATACGACAAACCACATAACATATGATGTTCCCAAACAAGACCTACTAGTCATGTTTGTTGACAATCTAATTCCAGACATGTCATTCCCAACAGAGTTATAGTTTGCTCCGAACTTCACAACTCATCGAACAAGGAGTTCGTTATGAGCAGAACTTAGTCAAACAAGGAATCCTTGCAAATCCAACACAAACGAATACAAACACAAATGCAATAGACAAAGCTAAGTGGTGGAACAAATACAAAAATGTCACTAGCAATGGTTTCATTGATGTGAAGACAGTCAACTATGCACAACCTAAGGTGTCACTACAAGGCGCACCTGTGACCAACAAAAAACCCACAGGGCCCACTCAACAAGCATACACCTAAAACCAACCTCCTCCTGTACAAGCAGCCGCTGTGTCAAACAGTCAACAATAGAATCAACATAGACCATAGTTTCAATTCCAGCAACGAGATTTCACACCATTAGGAGAGCCGATAGAATCAACTTTACGCAAGTTGGTACAATCAAACACTATCACTCTCCTAGAAATTAGGGACTTTGAACAAGATGCAAAAAAACCAAGGTGGTATAATGACAAGGATTTTTGTGAGTTTCATTAGGTGAAAGGGCATAAAACATCTAACTGTTACCGATTGAAACACACTATCCAAGACCTAATTGACACAGGGGCCATTGATGTGACAAATACTCAAACCAAAGGCACAATTGATCACACTATCTTCAACGATACCTTTCATGATCACAAGGGAAAAGCCTCTGGGTTTGGTGGACAGGAAAAACAAGTTAACTATACATATGCCAACAGTGATAATGTTATCAATTGCCTCAATCCTTCAGATAGCCATGTGGCTACAATCACTATCAAATACCAAGGTAACAAATGTGCTGTAACAACGCATCACGCTAGAGTCATCTTGCAAGGAGTACCATCCTCATCTACTATATCTACCAATCCTAAAGCAAACCCAGATCCACAGCCAAGCATAGTGGATCAACTAAAGTGCACACCTACCCAGATCTCCATGTTTGACCTATTGCGCATATCTTTGCAGCATAGACTAGCACTTGACCAAGCCCTTCAGAATGCAGCTATCCCAAGGGACATAACACATGAGAGCTTCCAAATGATGGTTAACCATATAGATGCTAACAAACATGCCACATTCACAGACCATGATATGCCGCCACATAAACCCCTGCATAATGACCCTTTGCACTTACTTGTCCAGGTCCACAAAAGCACTATCCGTAGGGTCCTTGTTGATGGTGGAGCTGGGTTAAACATCTATACTCTAAAGTTAATAAAAAAACTAGGCTATTCAGAATCAAGCATTGATGTCATAAGAAGGATGAATATTAGAGCTTATGATGAAGAGGAAAGGTCCTCTAAAGGTATTATCATTCTACTTGTCCGTATCAGTCAAGTGGTAAAAATCACTCCCTTCCAAATCCTAGACCTTGAGTTGGGATACAACATGCTACTAGGGAGACCCTGGATACATGAAATGCAAGCCATACCTTCGACGTACCATCAATGCATCAAGTTCCCACACCAGGGAGAGGAAATCATCATAGAGGGAGATCCCAATCCTTTCCAATACTATAATGCTGTCCAAATCAGCACTGATAACCAGGTACCCTCAAACCAAGATGCAAGCATCCCATCCTCTTCAGATTCAAATCCCAAGGATGTCACATAGACAACAAGAAAGATAGCCATTAACCAAGATGCAAGTATCCCCTCCTCTTCAGATTCAAATCTTAAGGATGTCACACGGAAAGCTGGAAAAATATCCATCACCGACAAAGGCTATGGTGAGTACAGATACGAAGAGGCTTTCACAATAACGCACATGCCTCAAAGACTGAGAACTTATGACATGCCACAACCTGTTATTAAACAGAAACTCCGCAGCCTATTCTATTCAGATGTCCACCCACAACCTTCATCAAATGGGGAGACATAGTGGAAGAAAATCCATTTGAACAAGATATCAGTACATGGTTTTACCAAGACCCACAAGAGATAATGTGACAAACCCTACCCCTGTCGAACTATGGTAATGGTTATACAATGCTACAAAGATTCGGGTATGATGGTACAACCAGGATGGGGGCAAGACAACAAGGCATAATAGAATTGTCTCTCCCACCAACCCAAAGAAACAAGAGAGGGTTGGGCTATGGAAAACAAAGAACCAGTCCTATAATCCAAGACATCCAAGTTGATCAGGAACAAATAGTAGAGATGCACCAGGGGCACAACATAGAACATGTCTTGATAAGAAACATATTAGCACAGTTGTTGCCCGCTGAAGAGGGAGCCAAACAAACCTGAATAGACCTCCACATAGCAATCAATGATAACGCAGGAAGTGAGACATCTGACAAGAGTTATATTGAGATTGACTCCCATGAGTATGAGTGGATATCCCTTCATGATTATGAGCTGTCAATCCCAGATTATTCGCCTTGGTCAGACACTATCATAAACCTAGAAGACTTATTTGACCAATTGTCCATTGCCGAACAACCCTGCATAGATAAGCATGTCATTTATCAAACCTCAAGTGGTGCGTCCACATCACAGTCTAGTTTTTTAGGAGCCATATCTGTAGTCCCTTTCAGTCAACTAGAGTCAGACAACCATGAAAGTATCTATCTCATACACCTGGAGCTAATAGAGTGGGATCAACAAGGACCCCCTGATTTAGATGTCTTTGAGAACGATGAGGCTATTACTGATTTTATGGGACTTAGGGAAGGCATTCCATCTGGAGACCACAAGGCAGGATTCTCTATTGACCTCGACAGGGTGGCATATTTTGGGGAGGTAGCTCCTCTTTCCAGTCCACAAAAGAAAAAAGAACAAAATAATGATAAAAATCTAAATAAAGACGTATCTTCTAGCGAAAACCTCATAGAGGCGCTAGAAGATGGAAAGAAAGAACTCCTCCCCTTGATAGAGGAGAAATCAACATTACTAGCAAAAGAAATATAGGAAGTCAATTTGGGAGATGACAAGAACCCAAAGAGCATATACTTGGAAAAATCACTCACCCCTGAGGAGAGAGAACAATTTATCAGCTTCTTTAAAGCAAGGATGATCAATTTCACATGGTCCTACTCTGATATGCCAGGGTTAGATCCAGAGCTAGTACTACACCATCTCCTGTTGCTACCCAACGCCAAACTTGTCAAGCAGAAGCTGAGAAAGATGCATCCCCATGTTGCATTACTAGTCAAGGAAGAGTTGAAAAAGCTCCTAGATTCCAAGTTCATAAGACCAATACCATACGCAGACTGGATATCTAACTTGGTGCTAGTTACAAAGCACAGTGGTCAGATCCAAATTTGCACAGACTTCAAAGATCTCAACATAGCTTGTCCCAAGGATGACTTTCCCTTACCCAACATTGATATGATAATAGATCTAACCACTGGACATCAAATGCTATCACTCATGGATGAATTTTCAGGGTATAATCAGATAAGGATTGCACCAAAGGATTAACATAAAACAACTTTCACATGTCCTTGGGGCACTTACTATTGGAACGTCATGCCATTTTGCCTCAAAAATGCTGGCGTGACATATTAAAGGGATATGAAAACTATATTTCATTATCTCATCCACAAAACAATGGAATACTATGTGGATGACATAATAGCCAAGTCAATGCTTCGCAAGGATCATCTACAAGTATTGGAAACAATCTTTGATAGAATGCAAGAATTCAAGGTCCGTCTAAACCCAAAGAAATGTGCATTCGGTGTCACAACAGGAAAGCTATTGGGGTTCATAGTGTCACATAGAGGCATCGAAGTAGACCCAGAGAAAGTAAAAGCAATATTGGACATGCCTCCACCATCAAACCTGAGGCAACTAATAGGGTTACAAGGAAGGCTCCAATCAATTAGGCACTTCATAGCTCAGCTAGCAGACAAGTGCCACCCATTCCAACATCTACTGCACAAAGACGTCAAATTCATATGGACCGAGCAATGCGAACAAGCATTCCAAATATTCAAGGTCTACCTCCTCAAGTCTCCTATATTGGTGCCACCAGTCCAAGGTAGATCATTACTTCTGTATATCTCAGCAACGGAGTCAACATTAGGTGTACTCTTGGCACAACATGATGACACAGGTAAAGAAAGGGCCATCTACTATCTAAATAGAACATTGGTTGGATATGAGCTCAACTATATGCTAATTCAAAATTCATGCCTTGCAGTTGTCTTCGCTTCCCAGAAGGTGAGACATTATATGTTGAGTCACCAAACAAAGTTGATCACACATATTGATCCTTTAAAGTACCTCCTAAGCAAAGTAGCGCTCACCTGACGACTTGCGAAGTGGGTAATGATCTTAAGTGAGTTTGACATTGAGTACGTAGACAGAAAAGCCATCAAAGGGAAAGTGATCGCGGATCAACTAGAAAAGGCAACCATTTAGGACCATCAGCCTATTATTTCTGACTTTCCTGACAAATCTATTATGGCACTACAACCAGCGACCAAGGTATGGCAACTATATTTTGATGGGTCATGCACGAACCATGGTGTGGGGGTAGGGATAGTGCTTATCACTCCAGATCATGATATAATTCCAAAGTCTTTCAAAATCAACTTCCCCTACACAAACAACATAGAAGAATATGAAGCACTGGTCATCGGTTTAAAGATAGCAATTCAATGGAGAATCAAGAACCTTAAAGTCTTTGGAGATTTGCAATTGGTCTTCAAAAAAGTCAACAATGATTATACGACCAAAGACAAGAAGCTAATACCATACAGAGCACATATGGAGACATTACGTACCAAGTTCCATTATATCTTCTTCGAGCAAGTCCCACGAGCACAGAACAAAGCTGCAGACGTGATGGCTACCATAGCATCATTGATTGATATGCTAGGTAACGAAACAAGATTTTGATTTCTAGTAGAGCAACTCTTGGTTCCATCACATCAAGCATCCATCACAGAATCAACATGCGTCCTTGTTGGTCCTAAATCCCCATGGTACCAAGATGTATACAACTACCTCCAAAATAGTGTCTTACCTCCCAACTTGTCCAGAAACCAGAGAAAGTCCCTCATCCACCAAGCCTCTAGGTATACCATCCTCTCACCTACTTTATATAGATGAAGTCTAGATGGAAATCTACTACGATGTCTCACTTCCATGGAATCCCAGAGAGCTTTGTATGAGGTACATGAAGGAATTTGTGGAACCCATGGAGGTGGAAACAACTTAGCTAAGAAGATCATCTGCATGGGATACTATTGGCCCACAATAAAGACAGGTGCACACAAACATGTACAATGGTGTAGACAATGTCAGATTCATGGAGACCTCATCCATGCACCAGCCTAGGAACTAAATCCTATCACATCACCATTGTTATTTTCCATGTGGGGATTTGACCTAGTGGGCAAAATTACACCTTCTTCAACAAATGGACACAAATACATCATAGTAGCAACAAAGTACTTCACCAAGTGGGCGGAAGCAATTCCTCTCACTTACATAACTGGAAAGCAAATAGAAATGTTCATACTTAACCACATTATTTGTCGATACACGATCCCTCAAACTATCGTGACAGATCATGGTACACCTTTCCAAAACAAGGATGTTGAAGAGCTATGCAAATGATTCCATATCAAGAAAGGGTTCTCCTCATTTTATTACCCTCAAGGAAACGGCCAAGCTGAAGCTACAAATAAGACAATCTTGAAAATATTGAAGAAAATAGTGAATGAATCAGGGCAAGACCGACATTTACATCTTAGTCCCGCATTATGGGCATAAATAACTAGTGTGAGAACATCTACAGGAGCCACTCCTTTCTCCCTAGTCTATGGATCAGAGGCAGTATTACCCCTCAAAGTGGAAATCCCATCCCTAAGGATTGTGTGTGTGTAAATGGGTACCTGTCAGAATCAACACAAACACTCAATAAGTCATTATATTAGCTCAAAGGGGTTAATAAAAGCATGAAAAGCATATAGAACCCACTAAAATTGACTTATTGCCTGC
>MU226588.1:1402237-1422613 GCA_018584345.1 Thuja plicata | reverse complement strand
AGAACCCAGGGTAGAAGTGGTTGAGATGGGTTAGGTTGGGGTTTAGGGGAATATTAATAAATGAAATAAACTTATTTAATTCATTTAGAAATATAGGAATTAATTATTTAAACAATTTAATTGCTTTATAATAATTAGAAGACTATAGCCATTTTAATTAAATTAAATAGGCTAGGGGAATGGGTTAATTGCAAGTGGGTATTTGATTTAGGGATTTATTTAATTCCTTTATAATTAAATACTATAGCCATGTTTGATTTTGATTTGATCTGATTGGTCGAAATTGATTTCAATTGTATGGCTATAATAGATAATATAAATCAGTGATAAAAATCACCTAGGACATTAAATTGATTAAAAGAATTATGCCAAGCAGTAACAGGGTTGTTTGGACATAAATCGAGGGTATGATCACACTTAGGGAAAATAGGGTCTATAGTTGCGACAGACCAAATTTAGGTGGTTACAAGGATATCTTTGAAGAACCTGATTACAGATGAGGACTACAAAGTAGCAAGGCTTAGTGAACTGGAGTTACTAGATGAAATAAGACAACATGCCTTCAACCACTTACAAGGCTATCAGAATCACCTTAGAAGAAACTATCACAAGAAGGTAAAGCCACAAACATTTGAGGTAGGATACCTTGTCCTCATGGAAAATCAAAAGAACCAAGAAGAAAGAGTCAAACCCAGAAAGTTTGAGCCTAACTGGCTAGGCCCATTTGTCATTATCAGCTCTACTCAGAGTGGGGCATTCATACTAGCAATACTAGAAGGAGATCAGCTCCCTGGATATATCAACAACATGAACCTCAAGAGGTTCTACCCTTTAGATTTCTATGGTTAAGGCACCTATCTACATATCCAGAAAATACCCAAAAAATCAGAAAATACAAAATGTTACCTTGGTGACAAGGAAAAAAATTAAAAAATCAAAAAAAGAAAAAAAGTAAAGAGAAACAAAATCGCTCTCTCAGTGAAAACTTGGTAAATAGGCACTATTGAGTAGGTACCTTGGTGAAAACCTAGAAAACAAGTGCCAAGTGTTCAATTCCAGCTTCACCATCAATGAAATACCAAAAAGCTTGAGCACATTTCAAATGCAAGACTGGCTACCCAAGCTATATTTAGAAGCACAAACCCCTCTGAGCACCAAGTACTTACCCATGGTTAATACTAGTCCACCAGACTAGGGGTTGATTCTAAATGTCCAGAAAAAATTCAAAAAAAAAGAAAACTCATCAAAAATCCTAAAAAGATCAAAATGTTCTGAGAAAATCAATCTTCATCAAAAACATTCAAATATTGCAAAAATCCCAAGCAATAAAACCTACTCGGTTATCAAGAGAGAAAAGGGTGATCACGCCCAGTCAATCAATGTCACAATCATGAGCTTTGTGAATCAGCATTAGGCTCATCTGACACAACTTTATCAATTTATCAAATCAATCAACAAGCAAATGGCGATCACGACTAGTCAATCAATGTCACAATCATGAGCTTTGCAAATCAGCATGGGGCTCATCTGACACAGCTTTATCAATCTATCAAACATATCAGCAAGCAATTGGTGACCAAGAAAATCTATCAAATGTCACAATAATGAGCTTTGTGAACTAGCATGGGGCCCATCTGACATAGCTTGATCAGCTGCCAACACGATCACAATCAATCAAATTATATCAAAAATCTTACACAGTGGTGGATACGCTCAAACCAGACAAGTCAGTCTTATATGAGTAATCTATTATTGAAACCAAACACACTCAAGCAATCAAGCCAATCAAGCCTATCCAAAGAGTTGAGCCAATCAAGAGAATCAAATTGCATCAAGGAACCACCCAAAAATGTTGACTAGGTTAGTCAAGTCAGTCAGATGTCAGTCTATATTTTGCGGTTATGTTCTTAAGCTACTCCAGGATCCACCATGTGAGGAGAGTAGCTATGATAGATCATGAATTATTTTCTTTGATTATTGTCTATTGAATGTTCACTTCGATTTCAGGGCCATGATGATTTAGGATAAATGCGGTAGGCGCTGTCACTTATTTGGCAGCCACGCAGTTCCACGATCTGAGCTTAACCCTAGGAAAGAATTGGACATTCATTCTCTTTTATTTGCTTGTTTGGTTTATAGAATCAAGAGCTCGCAGTGCTATTCAGATGGACTATGAGTGTGTTGGAGTTCTATCTTGGTTTCTATGGTCATTCCCTTTATATTGTAATCAAGAGCTCATGATGCTATCTAGATGGACTCTAGGGGCGTAGGAGTTCTATCTTGTTTGCTTTGGCTTTCCCTTTTTGGAATCAAGAGCTCGTGGTGTTATCCAGATGGAATCTGGGTGCATAGGAGTTCTATCTTGGTTTCTTTATTTCAAATTTTTTTAGAGGACAAAGCGATATCCAGATGGTCAATGTCTGGGTGCTTTTGGCTCTCTTTCTTTTCAAACAAGGAACATAGTTGAACCTAGATGGTCAATATTTGGGTGCACTAGGTTATCTTTCTATTCAATCTCTCTACTCCTTCCGCTATCAAGAAGTCATGGCGGTATCCATGTGGTATGTGATTTTGATATATTGGACTCTCTTCAAAATTTCAAAAAATACAAAAAAAGATACAATGATTACAAATATTGGAAACAGGGGCAGCGACTTGGGACACTCATCCTTCCTATCAATTCATATCTATCAAAAAAGCATAAATCCTTTCTATCATTCCACTCTATTAGATCAATCTCAGAGAAAATCTATCCAGACTAACTTCTTTCTAACTAACACATGCATTACTCAAATATTTTGCGCATAATAGATTGCATTCATTCCATTTAAGTGCATTAGAAAAATTGAAAAAACATAGTAGTTGCATACATGATAAGTCATAAAATTACATGCATCCATAAGCATCTCATATAAACATGCATTTCATTTAAACCATCCTGCATGAACATGTCAGTATCATAGGAAAAGTAAATCATCCATCTATGAGTCCGCATAATAGAATCATATTGCATATACATCTCATCATTTAAACCACCAAATCATGTAGAATCATACATATAGCAAGTAAACCAATGAACATCATGTCAAAAACACTAGCTACATCTCATATAAATCAAACTATCTGAGTACAATGAATGTTTTCAAGTCTGAACAAAGGAAGGTAATCAACATATATATCAATAAATATCAGTGTGTTGGGATACAAAAATGGATACTACTCAGAGTATATCAAATGACATAACTACAAAAATGGTAAATGATACATAATGGGATCAACATGTGCTACCCCCACCCTCGCCAGGAGGTGGATGAGGGGGTGGCATATTAGAAGCTAGTCTCTGGGATGAACCAAGAGCTCCAATAATACTGATCTATGATCGTTGAGCCTTGCTTGATCTCTGGGAAGCTGTGTAACCAGGCACCCTCTACTCTGTAGGAACTGCACCCTCATAATGGCGCCTCCAGTATTCAATCTCTCTCTGGACATCATGCCCAGATCTATAGTATCAGTCAAGGACATCTCGGTGAGAGGCATCTTGTACATTGTTAATAAATGACTGAACCTCTGCTCGAGCCTGTCACTCTCTAGACTCGACCGCTGTAACCTAGGCCTCCAATGCTGCAGCACGGGCATCAGCAGAAGCAAGCCTGGCCTGGATATCCTGTACCTGTTGGGTGAGCTGCTCCAACTCTGAGGGATCTACCTCCATACCTCCCATAGCCACGTCCATCTCCCCCTCCTTACCCCTATCTCCCAAACCCTCATCTCCCCTCCCCCTCACTACCCATGAGTCATCATCACTCTCCGAACTCTCCTTGGTACTACTGCCAGTACTGCCAGTGCAAGTCAAGGAACTGGTCCCTGCACTCTACTCATCTAAAGCCTCCACATCTATATCTCCAATCTCAACATCCACATCCTCTATCACCACCCTGTCCTCCTCTCTAGGAGCCAAAACAACACCAGTCCGTCAACAAACTCTGCACACTAACTAGGGTGCCTCCTCCATAGCCTCCTCATCCTCTAAAATAGTGCTCAAACCAACTCTTAGAGTACTAGTCTGACCACCACTCTGGCCACCTCTAGTCCTCACTCCACCACAAGCACCCCCAGGATCAGGATCATCTCCCCTCCCCCTTCCTCCATCTCTTCCCCCATCCCTACCTCCATCACGGCCCCAAAATCTACCTCCATCTCGACCACCATCTTTCCCTCCATCCTGACCTCCCCTGCCTCATCGTACCCACCGGGCCCTCCTCATTATAGTCCTAGCAACAGGACAAGAGACATCTATCAGTGCAACTGGTCGAGCCTACATCTAATGAGCATCAGACTGTGGTGTGGTGCCTGCAAAAGATCAAATTCAAGTATCAGTACCACAACAGAGGAAGACATGGTATAACAAAGCAGATAACCAAGTGTCAGAAAGAAGTAAGGAAATACATCAACAATAAAAAAAAAGACAAACCTACATCTACAGTAGCCAAACGCCATGTCCATGCAACAGGAAGTAAACCTGCAAACTTAGTATGGGCAGCATCGAGTGATATGACACCACCCCAGATGGAAGAGTCCCTCGACCTACGAGCAAAGTAAGCATAAGAATCAGACATGTCCTGCTGCTCACCAAACTGATGTAACACCCTGTCGGTGTTGTGAAAGTCAATCATATGAACATGGTCAGTAACACGTCCAATCAAATATCTCCGCTGATGGAAAAAGGGTAGATGGATGCCCTCTCCATCCCAGACAAGGAAATCTCTATAGGGCCTCCAAATGATGTAAGGAATCATATCCATCTATTGGAACCAATACATAAAATGACCCATGTGGGTCTGCACAATGGCTCCATTGTACATATACACATAAGGCCTGTTAGTTGGCAAAGCATGCATACCAACAGGGCGAAAAACAACTATGTGCTCCCATGCCCATATCTACAGAAGGGTCGCACCACAGCCAAGTGACTTACCATTAAGGTAAGCGGCATAAAACCTATGAAAGTGCATGTGAGCCAACATGCATGGCCCCCAAGCATAAAAAGTATGATCCCTGTCCATACTCTGAAGTACAGTACCAAAACTGACAGAAAATCCACGCTGCCGACGATCGGGGCATAAGATGTCACAAATTAGGCTGCCTAGTAAGGTAGATAGTCTGTCAAGGCCCAAATCAAATCTAGACCATGGAATATCATAAGCACTAGACAACCCAAGCTGATCCCGGGGCAATCCAAAAAGCTCTGTCAAAGAAAAAATACCAGATCGGGTGGCATACTCAACAAGCGCACCCTAGATCGGAAGCTGGAGGATGTGGTACACATCCTCAAATGTGACAGTACACTCACTAGTGGGTAAACAAAAAGTGCATGTCTCAAAATGCCAACGCTCTACAAGAGCGGAGATCAGACCCCTGTTGGTCGTGATCTATGGCATATAGCAAATCCAATACAATCCTAGGTCCCTAAGTACTGACCTCTCATCCTTTGAGAGTTGGAACCTGTAAACAAGACCCACCGGTCTCAACTCTCAACAGCACAGAATCCGCTCAGTGAACTGCACACCGAAATAAATCAGACAAATATTAGTACCAATCATATATGAAAGTATTAGAAGCTATAATATGCAGATATTAGACAAAGAAATCAGGCAGACAATTCTAAAAAAATGATTGCGGTAATACAACCTACAAAAGTGGTACACTTATGCGATTGAAAAACATTTCAATCAAATGTGGCACATAAACATCAATTGTGGCATACAAACTACTGAAGTGTGACACACTTGTCATTTGCGGCACTAAGCCTGATATTGCGACATTTAAACCGCAATTGTGACATTTAAATCACAATTGCGGCAAAACCACAGATGATTGTGGCACAACAGGAAGAAAATAAAAAAAATTACAAATTTTAAAAGCAATAAATGAGGGCATTAATGACATGGAAAGTGATAAAACTCACTGGACATCCTGCGCCAGCTGGTCTCAGATAGGTATGGACTCGGTCGGATATATGTGTCACACCAGGAAGGCCCGCTATCGCACAAAAATAGGAGGAAAATGACATAAAACTAAAGCAAAACTCACCAAGAAATCAATAGCTCCAAGATCGCAATGTGACAAATGAATGACCCTCTTGGCTACTTATAGGGATTTTCAAAAACCCTAATTTCACAAGGAGGTCCAATTTTTTTTTCTTTCCGGTCCCCGAAAACTTCCACACTGTATATCAGGGGCAATATAAGGCATTTTTTCAAATCAGTCAGGTACCCGGATTTAGATATTGCAGTTTCAATAAATTAACACTCATGTCATGACATTTCACTCAAATTTGTTGAGGGGGCATAAATACACTTACTATTGCCAGGGCAAGCTGGGGCAAGATCAAAATCAAAGAATCTTTGATAAACTGCGACAAGTCACATCACATCAAAGAGGGGCAAATGTAGACACTCAAAAATAGACAGGTTTTCGACCTTACATTAAAAACGCTAATTTTCATCTATTAATTAATGGCTTTTTAATCATTAATTAATCATCTATTTTCCTCTAAATTTATTCCCCGAATCATCTAATCAAATTCAATTAATTAATTAATTAATTTTATTTAATTAATTAACCTTAATTGATTAATTACCATTAATTAATTAATTAAATTCAATTTCCTATAGTTTAAATTCAAATATTTAAACTTACTAATTAAATTCTTCCAATTAAATTAATTTCAATTAAATTAATTTAATTTCATTCAGTAAAGCAATTATAAATCAAAAAAGAATTCAATTATCTCACATGTTGAAAACTTTAATTAAATAAATGAATTAAATATTCATTTATCTTCAAAGAGATAACTCTAATCAGATCACATGGGTTACTCCACCCATCTCTTCAGTTCACATGGATAACTCCACCCACCTCTTCAGTTCTAAAAGGTAACTCACAATTAGCTCTTCAGTCAACCAAACTCTATCTCCTCTTTACCAATTGAAGAGGTGGAGTTTACTGATGGCTTTTCCAGTTCCTTTTAATCTCAACCGTTCATCTCCCTATCTTTGGGATTGATCTCAACTGTTCATTTTATCCTCAATTCCTATATAACAAACCCTTTGAAGGATCCAGGATTTCAAGCTCTCGTGCACCATTACTATGTCAGTTTGGTTCTAGCATTCAAGCCATCTTGCGATCACACACTCATTTCAATTAGCAAATTCTTGACACTTCTCAAGTCATAGACGCTGCCCACGCCAATACTGAGCATCAAGAACAACATTTCAGAAGGAGTAGAGAGAGACAATAGAAGATTCAAGCGCTTTGGGGTTTGCATTCATTTGTTTTCCTTGTGCTTGTACATTCTATTGGTTACGTTTCAAGTTATTCATTTTAGTAGTTATTATGTGCTTGATTTATATCATTTGTAAAATCATTGCTACTAACCATCGCCTTTGGAAAGCTTGGGAACCATGGATCACGAAAGGAGGCGTACAAGTATATTTAAGAATCATAACTAAACTAGAGACTTTCTGTATTTTTTTTTAATTTATTGTTGTTGTGTGAAACAAAAAGTATATATGTTGCATATATATATATATATAATCATAAATTTTAAAAGAAAAAAAAAGAATGATAAAAAAAATAACACTAGGTTTTTGGGGGGTTGAGAACCACCCTCCTCGCAGCTTCGAATGTATGGTGGTGGGAGGCACGGGGCCTTGGCCCCCTACCACTGTGGTGGCCGCGGCCACCACATCCACCACATAGTGGCGGCAAAATCCACCGACTGTGTGGTGCTCGTGGTGGGGGTGCCACCACAGTGACGGAGGGAAGGGCCTCAGCCCGACTTTCCCCACCCATCCCCTTCACACCCGGCCGCCGACGCTCTGTAACCCATGTGTGGAGGTGTGGATCTTCATTCTCCACACACAGACATACCTCACCCTCTCCTCCATAAAACAAGCTTCCGCAACCAATCCGTACAACATGCCCACTCTTAGTGAAAAACAAAAAGAAAATTAGGAGAAAGAATGTTAAGATAGTGTTAGGCTTGAGAACCTGGGAGGGAGAGTGGAAGAGAAAGAATAAGAGAGGAGCAGTATCTTTTTTTTGGGACACCCTTATTTGAGCCCTAACCCTAATTTTGAATTAGGGTTAGGGATTTTCCAATGTAGGTAATTTTTTTTTTGTTTGTTAGTGTATCTAAATTTATTATTTTATTCTTAGTGCCTTTCTCTTAGGGAATTTTATTCTTTTTTGATTTTCATGGTGGAAAATTCTTTATCCTCTATTATATTAATAATATTTTCCCTTTGAACACCCTAGCATCTTATAGAGAATTTAAACAATAAGTTAGTTATGTTTATTAAATTATTAGTAGATATGGTTCATTTTAATAGGTCTTCTTGAATTTTTGTTGTCTAGATTACTATAATGTCTATTTAGTATGGTGGAAATTAAATAATTAATTTTAACAAAAATGGTAACTAAATTTAAATAGATAAAGAATGGAATTTTGTTGCAACAGTTAAAGTTTTACGTAGATAGCATTAAAGTTTTAATCTTGTGGCTATGATAACAACCCTATAAAACTTCAATTTTAAATCTAGTAGCTAATTAGAAATAATATATGGAAATCCATTAATTATTTAATTAGAAGAAGGTAAGACTATCATATTAAATAACTCTAGTTTAGAATAAGATGGCTTTGCTTTATCACTCTGCTTTTTCGGGACCAAAAATTTTCTCCGTGGATAGTCTGGATCAATAAGCGAAATTCTTCTCTTATACTAAATATGCGCTCAAATCTAATAGTGGCTGTGCGATCCAAGATGTTCTATGTGAGGAAGGGCTCCAGGGTTGGCAATGTGTTTCTAAATCTCTCCGGAGTTCAAAGAGGGTATCCACTGTTCCTTTCTCCCTACAAATGTCCAACAAATTTCATACTTTGGCCTCTTCCCCCATGATCTTCTCTAGGGCTTCTCCTCTGGGGAGGCTGTTTTCATCACAGATTAATGGTGGCATCCAAACGAAAAAACAAGGAATTTTAATCTCCTCCACATCGACGAAATAGGAATCCTAGGTAAACCCATGAGGGTTTTTCAAATATACATTTAGAGAAACGACATTAGGGTTTCTCTCCCTCCCAACATCTCAATAATACGGTTATGCAGAGATATGAGGATTTGGTAAATCGGTGTCCTACTTCACCTTCAGGTATGCTATATTCCCCACAGCATAAAAGAATTATTGATAAGAATGGTAAAATGAAAAGTAGAAAAAATAGAGTTGATGTCGGGAAGGCTACAGATTCTTCTGAAAATATTATACCTAACCATAGGAAACTAGTGATTAAACATGATTTGGTCAATAGACAACAAAAAATGTGTGCAGAGTATGGTTTGTTTTGTAGATGGAAAGGCATTGGCACAGGGTTTCCCCAATTTTAGGGACTTAGGGTTTGTAAACCTAGATTGGTTACCCTTTTTTAATCCGTTAAAATTAAAGAATTTTATGGTAGAGAGAGTGATTAAATTAAAAAATCTTCCTATTGAACTATTAGATGATGACTTGGTAAGGGAAATAGGTATTGATTTAGGGAAATTTTTAGGTTTCGTCAATTTTGATAATGCACATATAGAGAGACTCATCATTATTAGTATGGATATTAATGCTCCAATCCCCCTTCTAGAAGTATGCAGTGATGCAGGTTCGGTTATTATCCTTCCCAAAATCTTTAATGGGGATTTTGAGGATCTTGGCATCCCTGGGTTGGATCCACTAAAAGTTAGTGTGATAGAGAAGTTTTCTTATCTACCCCAGGATGCCCCTCCACCTTTAAATCTTTCAAACTAGGTTAATATTGGACCCAAGGAGGTAAAGGAATCCAGTATAGATTTTTTACCCAACATAGGGCGTTTCAACATAATCAACCAGAAGGGTAAGCTTGATTCTTCTTTATCCGTACCTCCCTTAAGAATACTTGTCTGAATAGTGGGAACCAAGTGGGTTCCCATGTTTATTCTAGATCGAAGGGAATAATTTCTTCTCACCCCAAATCTCTTGATTCTAGTGGAAATGGTGAAACAATGATTTCATCCTTTCTTCCTGCTTCATTTACCCCAACACCAAAAGTAGAAAGCTTAGGTGTCCCCTTTACTGATGAGACAGAGGATGCAAAAAAATTTGTGGAAGAGGTAAGGATTATCTGTGAATATGTAGGTGAGATCCTTGTAGAAGAATTGATGGATAGATTTATGGATGAAATTTGTGATGAGGAGGAATGTCTGGCGCTGACTCCCCTCTTACAAAAGAAGAGTTAGGGAATTTTTTGGCAGAGGAGGATACAATTAATGAGGATATCAAATCTTGCTTACACATAGATTATTATTTTCCTAGCAAGGCATTTCCTGATTGTGCCAAAATCCCACGTAAGCGAGGGAGGAAATCCTTTAAGGAGTTACGATCTCAAGCATGGGCAGCAACTGGCCAGGTTAAACTAACTGATATTTTTAATGTAGGGAAGGGGAAGTTCCTTCCCATGAAATTATGAATCTCATTACATGGAATGTTAGGGGAATGAATACCCCTAACAAACAATGCAGTCTTTTGCGCTGTATTTCAAACTTTAATCCATATATTATTTTATTACAAGAAACCAAATTAGACCTTACTAGATATAATATACTTAATAAAAAATTGGGTTTGAGGGAAATATGGGGTGTTCTAGCTTCTGGAGCCTTAGAAGGTGTAGGCTTTATTTGGGACCCTAGATCTGTGACTCTCTCGGGCTTAGAAGAACACGCTAATTGGTGCTGTGGGAAGGTTTCTAGCCATAGATCAAACATTAAGTTGTATATTATGAATATATATGGACCTATTTTGAGTATAGATAAGGAAAGAGTGTGGAAAGAAATTGAATGGAAATTTAGGGAATTTGGTCAAGATACAGTAATAATAGGAGGTGATTTCAATACGATCACTAAGTTATCAGAAAAAAGATGAGGCTCTATCCTTCTATCTAAAGCTGCCATGAAATTCAATGATTGGATCAACAAGAATCAACTTTGTGAGATAGCCACAACTAATGAATTTTACACCTGGAATAATCGAAGGAAAGGATTTAGTTTTATAGCTGGAAAATTAGATCGTTTCTTTGTTAAAGGATATTTTTCTTTACTCCCATTTACTTTATCAGCTAAGGTTCTTCCATTTTCAGGCTCTGACCATTTTCCGGTAGAATTAAAAATCATAACAAACAAAAGTCCAGAAAATTGTCCTTTTAAATTTGAAAAAATGTGGCTAAAAAGTGAAGGTTTTTTAGAAATGATTAAGGATTGGTGGGGGGGAAATTGTTATCACATGGTCTAAGCTCTATCAAATAGTTAAAAAACTCCAAATTATTAAACTTAGATTGAAATCTTGGAATAAAGTAAGTTTTGGCAATATTTTTGAGACTAAAATCTTCCTTGAAATTGAAATGAAATCCTTAAATGAAAAAGTCCTGATAAAGGGTATGGACTCTGGCCTTTATGAAGAAGAAAGACTACTGTTAAATAAATATGAGGATGTATTAGCTAAAGAAGAGATCTATTGGAGACAACAATCTAGGGAGACATGGTTAGCCAAGGGTGACAAGAACACAAAATCCTTCCACAATAGCACAAAGCAATGAAGATGTATTAATAGGATAAATTCCATCAAAGGGAAAGGAAATGTTTGGGTGGAGGACCTGAAAGATATAGCCAAAGAAGCTGTGGATTACTTTGAGATCTACCTTAAGGAAGCTTTTCCTAATGCAAATATTAGTATTCGGGATAACATCCCTAAGGTTATTTCTAAAGAACAAAACTAGCTTCTCATGGCCAGATTTTTGAAAGAGGAAGTTGAAGCAATCCTAAACAAAATGAACTAAGATAAATCACAAGGGTCAGATGGCTTCCCAACATGTTTTTTTTAGAAGTGTTGGTACTTTATGGGAGATGAGTTAACTGTTGCACTAGATGGTATTAGGAATTCAGGGAACCTACTTAATGAGGTTAATAATACCTTCATCACCCTAATACCTAAAAAAGAAAACCCAGAAACATTCAATGATTTTTGACCTATTGCTCTTTGCAATACATTATATAAATTTTTTTCTAAAACTATGGCGAGTAGACTCCAAAAAATTCTCCCATATATCATAAGCGAGGAACAGTTTAGTTTTGTCCCAAGTCATTCTATTTATGATGGTATTATTATCACCCAAGAAGCAATGAACTCTGTTAAAAAAAACAAAAAACCAAGTATGCTTATTAAGTTAGACATAAAAAAAGCATATGACAAGGTTGATTAGGTTGTTTTAACAAACTGTCTGTTAGCTTTTGGTTTTGACAAAAGGTGGGTAAACCTAATTAAAAATTGTATCTCTACCCCTAAATTTTCCATTCTGGTCAATGGATCTCCTCAGGGATTCTTTGGGATTTCTAGAGGGATCCGTCAAGGGGATCCGATATCCCCTTTCCTCTTTATAATAATGGTAGAAGCCCTAGGTTGGAGTATTAACAAAGCAAGAGATGATAAACATATTCATGGCATCCAAATAACTAGTGGGACAGATTCTGTTACCCACCAATAGTTCGTGGATGATACAATGTTGTATGGAGAGATCTCTTCTCAAGAGGCCAGAGAAATTAAAGTCATTCTAGACAAGCATTCTTCCACTTCAGGACAAGAAATTAATAAGGATAAGTCTAAGATCTTCTTTTTCAATACAAAAATCTCTCTCGCAAATGACATATGTAATATTTTAAGTTTTAAAAAAGGTTCCCTTCCTTGCAAATATTTAGGATTATATCTGGATCAATATTCTAGATCATCTACTGGATGTAATCTCACAATAGAGACAATAAAAGGTATAATGTCTTCATGGAAAGGTAAATGGCTGTCTTCAGCTAGGAGAACCATCATGATTCAATCTGTTCTCTCAGCCATCCCTCTATACCAATTAGCTTGTGTTGACTTCCTAGCTAAGAAACACAATGAACTTAATAAAATAATGAGATCTTTCTTCTGGCAAGGGACAACGGATAAACATAAAATATCCCTTCTTTCCTGGGATAAGGTGTGTCACCTAAACATGAAGGAGGGGTAGGAATCAGAGACCTAAAATTTCAAAGCAAAGCCTTTGGGGATAAACTTGTTTGGAAATTGATCAACTCACCTAACCTCAAATGGGTAAAGATCTTATCACACAAATACTTAAACCAACCACACCCTATTAATATTTTAAGAGAATCTAACCCCCTAGAGGATCAATGATATGGAACTTGATGTTGGACTATAAATCAATTATTCAAGAAAAACTCTCCTGGAACATCAGTTAGGGCGATGATGCTTTGTTTTGGTCTGACTCATGGGAAGGACAACCTGCCATTTCTCATCTTGGAGATTGGTCCATATCAATAAATATTATGGAAGCATCTTGGGGTACTAAGGTTAAGGATTATGTAACCTTTGATAAAAATGCTAAGTATGGCTGGAAGTGGAAGGATTGTCGTGACATGTTTTTACCTATGGAGGAGGAAGAAAAACTTATATCAATTCGGGCAACCAGGAAAATAATTTTTAAAAAACAAGCAGATAGACTTATTTGGGATGACAATAAAAGTGATTGATGCAAAATCAAAGATGGTTATATTCTTCTTAGGTCCAAGAATATTATCCACTATGACCCCCCACCCTATAATTTGTTGTGGGGTAAGAATTCAATGCCTAAAGCAAGGTTCTTTGCTTGGTTAGTTTGGAACAAGAGAATCTTGACAGCTGAGAGATTCTAGTGTATGGGCTATATTGGCCCCAACCGATGCTCCCTGTGTGAAGCACAAGAAGAATTGATGGATCATTTACTTCTGGGCTGCCCATTTTCTAAACAAGTTTGGGATTGGCTTTGTTATAAACTCAATTGGAAGTCAACCTTCCCTAACTCTATTTCAGATTTTCTTGTGTCTTGGCCCCATCTTAACAAGGGCTCCATTTATTGTCTCTTGTGGCCTCTGGCTCCTTCGATTGTGCTTTGGGAAATTTGGAAGGAGAGAAATAGGAGAATTTTTCAAGACTCTAAAATGGTTGTTTCTAATCTAATAAATAAGATTGAAAGCTCCATAATTGAAGTTGATAATAATAAAATCATGATGAGTAATATGAAGGATGCTATTATGACTCAATGGGATGGAAGTACCAAGAACAAGTGGATCAGACTAAAAATTCCTCCTTTCATAGGTAGAGGGGATGATCTACCCCAAAACAAACGTAGCAATTACACTTAGTCTCCACCCTAGGCAGGCTGGTTCAAACTCAACTTTGATGGGGCATCTCGAGGTAGCCCAGGTATGGTGGGTATAGGTTGCTATGTCCATGACTCAGAAGGAGTGGAAATCGCTCAGTGCAGTAAATTTATAAGTAAAGAGACAAATAATTGGGCAGAATTAGAGGCCTTGGTGGAAGGGTTGCCTCTTTGTCATTAGTTAGGCATTAAAAGGCTCGATATTGAAGGTGATTCTTCCATCATTATAAATGCCCTCAGGAAAGGTTCTCTCCTTAATTAGCAATTAGACTCTATCCTTTCTCCAACATTAGCATTATGCAACTCCTTTGAGCTAGTCACGATTAACCATATCTACAGAGAAGGTAATTATCGAGCAGATGAATTAGCCAATCTGGCTATTGACAATTTCCTAAAACACAATCAGTAGACCCTTATTAGTAATAGTAAATAAAAATATTAATGTTACAATAGAAAATAATTTGTATACGAAAAACATATGGAAAAAATATTTTATTTTTAATAAGAGGAGTTTTGTATTAAATAGGACTTATAAGTAAAAGCATACCTTTAGATACTATCTTACAATATATCTATTTAGGGTTATCTCTCTGTCATCAGTTAGGCATTATAAGGCCCAATATTTAATATTACAAAGACAAACATACATTATGAGAATATATATATATATATATATATATATATATATATATATATATATATATATATATGAATACATATTTTATTTATATATATGTAAATACATATCCCCAGATACTCTTTTACTATCTATCAATCTAGGGTCATGTCTATGTCAGCAGTTAGGATTTAGAGGGTAGTCTCTCTGTCATCTTTTAAGGAGGCCTTGGTGGTAGGGTTGTCTCTCTGTCTTCAGTTAGGCATTAATAGGCTCGATATTGAGGCTGATTTTTCTCTATCCTTCCTTCAGCAGTAGCAAAATAGGATTCCTTTTAGCAAATCACGAATTAACATTTCTACAGAGAAGGTATTTACCGAGCAGATAAATTAGCCTATCTGGTTATTGACAATTTCCTAAAAAAAAATTAGTAGACCCTAAATAGTAATAGTAAATAAATTAAAATTTTTAATGTTAAAGCATAATATAAATTTTATTTGAATAATATTTGGGAACAAATATTCTATTTTTAAATCTGTGGAGTCTCGTATTAAATAGTACTTATATATCTCATTCAGATTGATGAGTCAGATATACTCTCCTCTAATCTTTCTCTGATTATGATAACAATACAATTTTATTGAATATTTTAGTACTACTCCCATTTCCCACCTTACCTTATGATTTCAAGAATTGAGTCATGCACGAGTATAGCTACTCATGCAATAAAGGAAGGAGCAAGTAACATTGATCATTACCCACTTGACTGTACGTTCGTAATAAATGACTAATTTGAGTGTAAGAACAATTATTACCTAGGGGCCAACGATTATAAAGTTATTTTAGGGTTCAATACTCAATATCCTATATTATAGGCAGGAGGAGGATTAAGAAGCATTGTCAAGTGTTAGCAAGGAGATTTTAGTTGTGAAGATTAGTTACCAGTAAGGATGGAAACCAAGCTAATTATGTTTGCGCTCAGCGATAATTGAGATATGGATTTTCGGGGAACCATAAAACCAGAAAGATGGAACAAGATCTTGAAACCTATCTCAAAAGCTTCTAGAAGGGCTCTGGAGAAGGGTATGGGGGACACCCATTTTGACAAATCCTTCACATTCCGAACGAATGGAAACATTGTGGGTCTCTTCATTGCTTTGGAAACTTTTGTTGGCTGGAAGAAGATTGAAATCATGGAGGTCACATAGTTAACTTTTACAGATGACATTTTGGGAGGCTTGGAAAATATGGTTTATTGCATTAACAATCAGCTTACTGTGCCATTCGCGGAAGTTACGATGCATACATAAAAAGTGAAGTTGAAGGATATCCCTAATAGTCAACGAGTCCCAATGATTGTTTTCAGAGATGAAAAGGTTTTCGACAATCATTGGCCTGAGATGCAAAGAAATTTGGATTTCTTGTTTAATCAGCTACCGAAGAAAGAAATGGACAAAGATTTTCTCCTAAAATATTGGAGAGATGAGGGTTTTGAAATCTTGAAACTTCTAGAGGACATGGAAATGGAAAACTTCCGTATAGTTGCACCATCAGTAAAGAAATGCTCCAAAAATATGAAGGATTCAGCAGAGGAAGAAGTGGTCATTATCATAGTCAAAAAAGGCAAAGGGGAATGGAGCTGTGACCTGCTCAAGAAGGACTTAAAAAATTTTGTAGTTAGCCATAAGGGTTTTAGTAAGTTTAGTCTATAGTTGATATAAGTTTTTTGCTTATAGTATTAAATAGAAGGGTAAGATATACAATAGCAAATTATTTTGAGTAAGAAATGTCAGTAGAATATGGGTTAGTTACTATGAAGTTATCGAAAAAAAGAAAAAAGAACAATGAATAGAAGTATAGGGTAAATCTGTGGATTAGTTGGAAAAAAGTACTCTGTTAAGAAGTGTATATATATATATATATAAAATTGTGGATAAAGATTAGGATGGTATTCCTTTTTTGTTTATAGATTAAAATCTCTAACCCGTTATGATATGCAAATTTATATGTACAATTAAATTTTAGATTACAAGTTTTAGAAAATTCTCTTAAGGATACTATAGCAGTGTGAATGGTTACTCAGCTATTATTCAATGGTATAGGGGTAGTATGAATCTCTTCAAGTAGTTTCTGGGTACTATTGTAGAGGTGTATATTTAAATAAACCAGAGACTTAATTAGAATAAATATTTTTTTTTTTTTTTTGATCAGTAAAAGGCCGAAGCCAGATAATTTTATTAATTTATAAATTTACATAAAGTTTCTCCATTCCTGCGGGCACTGGTAGGAAAGAATGGAGAAGAAAACCTCCAGTCTTGCCTGGGACCAAAGTCCAAAATATAAAATACATTAACTATAATAATGAGGGAATTCCCTCATTTACAGATATGAATCCTGCCTAATTACAAAATTACAGAAGGATTTATTCAAATCCTTGTTAACATAATCTTGAGCACAAGCGAGGCGGCCTGAAAATTTACAACATAATCTCAGTGATAGGGAGCCTCCTTGGTAACCTTCTGAATTTGCTTGAAAATATTCTTAGGCCTCTCCTAGGACCTCCAGGGCTTCCTCAATCCACCCTCTACCACTTGGAAGAATCAACTCTTCCCCTCCAACCAAGAAGCTACCTATCTTGTCAAATTCACCATTCTTGTGTTCTACAAGAACCTTCCACTCAAACCACTCCAAGCCCTAAACTTACATTTGGATTTGCAGGAGGGTCAGGGCTTCAATATACTCCCTTATTGGATTGCAACCTAGGTTTGAAACCTCCAAGTTGAACCATATTCCCATCTAGTTCTAGATCCCTACCTTTTAGGCCTTGTAGCCCTTTTTTCCAATTAGGCCTCCTAAATTGTAGGACAACACTTATTTTGTGCAAAAAATTCAAAGAACCCCCAAATCTCTTCTAGTAGTCTTCAAGTAAGCTAAAAACCCACAAGGATTTTCTAGGTCTCAGAGTCCAACTCTGTCCGTACACTGGTTTCTTGAATATGGTCTTTTTCTTGCTTTTGGGCTAGTTTGAGGTCTTAGGTTTCAAACCTTGGCATATTGGATTCTTGGGCACTCCTCCACTTTGTGAAACACCTGCATAACATCCTTTAGTACACGCATGGAATTTTTGGCTCATGAGAACACCCCCTGCAACTTTAAAACCAACTGTCACTTGCTCTTCCTAACCGGGCTGTGCATGTAGCTCACCTAGGGCAAGTTATTAAAAATAATTGCAAGATTTTCTAGAGCTCCTCCTTCCATAGTCTTGAGGATCCATAGACCTAGTCTGCATTCCCAAGTGGCCATACAGAACCAATGGTGGGAAGTGGAGTTAGGTCCACATCTTTTCTCCTTGGCCAAAACTGGACAGCAAACAGTCCAAAACTGAAAGAATTTACAAACTACAAAACAAAAAAACTACAAGAAAACTAATTATTGGAAAAGATTGGTAACATGCACAAAAATGGATTCCACTAGTCTCATTCCTATTTTTAATCCATGCACAATAACAAAAAAACCAAAATCCTTCAAATCTGCTGTCTTCACATTCAAAGCTCTTGGCTCCAATATCATAAATCCGTACAATGTCCTCTCTGCCCTCAAATTAGGGTTTTTCCACCTTATATCCTCTCTATACACATGTTTTACCCCTTCTATGGGTTCAAAAACTATTAGAACATTGAAATCCTCTAGACAACAAAATGTTGTCAGCAACTTTTAAAAGTTGCTAATGTTGCATAGCAACATTTTACATCTTAATTGCAACTTACACTTTTTAAGTGTTTCTCCACCAATATAACTCATCCAACCTTAGCTAGAACACCTAGGGTATCCAAGGACCCTAAGAACCACCATGACATCACTTTTCCCTTTGATGACATCATCAAGTATAGTCCACTAATCAAGAGCCAAAAAGAGCTAATTTAACCAAATAGAAGCATAAAATGAAATCTAACAAAAACAACTTTGGTCAACATGACCTTATGTATTTACAATTCCCTACAAGAGGGTCTTACACACACTAGCACACCCAAAATGACAAGAGACCACCAAACTTGCTGGCATCTCAAGGGTGCTCCTGCACCATACTACCAAGTTTAAGAACTGATTTCACCTCTGGGGACAGGAGCTTAGGATCAATTCCTTGTTTCTTGAATTCATTCTCAGCTACCCAAGTAGCCTCAGCCTTTGACATGCCTGCCCACTGAATGAGATGTTCCATATAATTGCCTTTTCTAGTCTTTCTCGTCACCCGAGAGTCTGAAATCTTCACTGCCCTTGGTGTTGGTGTAGGGGTAATCTGAACATCTGCTACTATGTCCTTACCATCTAACTGTAACTCAGTGTCTACTAGTGTAGGTCCTTTGTACTGGACTAAATCCTGCACATTGAAAACAAGAGACATTGCCAAATCTGATGGCAAGTCAAGTTTGTAGGCATTTTGCCCATACTTTGCAAGAATCTTGCAAGGACCAATCCTCCTCACCTGCAGCTTGGTGGGGACTCCCTTCTACAAATTGGACTTATTTAGATGCACCATCACAAGGTCACCCACAAAAAATTGAAGATCTTTTCTTCCTTCATCAACTCTAGCTTTCGACTTTTGTGTAGCCTCTTAGAGCTGCTTCTTTACTTGCTCATGAACTTCCTTCATGGATTGAGCAAAATCATCTGCATATGCACTCCTTCATTTTGTATTTTCCAAGTTTCTCAACTCCAACACACCTCTAGCATGCAGCCCATAAACTACTTCAAAGGGGCTTTTGCCTGTTGTCCTATTTGCACTATCATTATAGGCATATTCAACCTGTGGTAACATTTGATCCCACATCACTCCATACTCCTTTGTCAAACACCTAAGGAGATTTCCTAGCACTCTATTGATCACTTCAGTCTGACCATCTGTCTGGGGATGGTAGGATCACCCAAATGACAAATTGGTTCCCAACCTTGACCACAAGGTCTTCCAAAAATGACCCATGAATTTTACATCCCTGTCAGATACTATGCTGATGGGTAAACCATGGATCCTTACCACTTCTTTAAAGAACAAATGAGCAATATGAATGACATCATGGGTGGTTTTGCAAGCAATGAAATGAATCATCTTGCTAAACCTATCTACCACCACAAATATACTATCCAAACCATACTTAGTTCTAGGCAGCCCAACAACAAAATACATAATGATACATTCCCAAGGCCTATTAGGAATGGGAAAAGGCTGATACAAACCTGCATTTGATGGTATTCCCTTGGCTTTTTGGCAAACCAAACATTGCTCCACATACTTCCTGATGTCGTTCTACATTCTAGGCCAATAATATAACCTTTGCACTAATTCCAATGTCTTATTTAGGCCAAAATGCCCACTTAAGCTGCCATTGTGCTTTTCTTGAATAACATTCTCCCTCATAGATCCCTTGGGAACACATAGCTGCCC
>MU226588.1:1383135-1394608 GCA_018584345.1 Thuja plicata | reverse complement strand
AAACACACACACACACACACACACACACACACACACACACACACACACACACACACACACACACACACACACACACACACACACACACACACAAAATTATACTATATATTTATATATGCATTTGTATATAAACTTTTTTATATTCTTAATTTTATATATAGGTATAGAATTATAAGTATAGAATCATTGATTTAACAGAATAGGTGATGCATTAAGTATGGTATATACTCCTGACATTCTAAATTTATCTTCTATTCTAGGTATATATAAAACTTTGCTCAATTAAATTCCAATGAAGACATATATGTTAGTAATTTGTCTCATCACATCCCCCAACTGTTAATCTTCCTACATGTCGAAGATGTATCGATGTCGCTTCCTTTCCATAAGGCTTCTTACTTCTCTTGCCACTTTCCTTATATTTCAGCTCTGAAGAAACAAAACGTAGGCAAGTGGTCTTCTTAGTGTCTCAAAAAATGACCACACCCATAAATCTCAGGGGTCCTCGAATACAAATTGCGTTCGACACACCTATTTCGGGGCCAAGGATAAAAAATGTTTTACTTTCTTCTCATTATTTAGTTGTCCGGGCTGTTCTTAGAATTTTGGGCAGAGAGTGCCTCAATAATTTATATAGGCACATAGTTAATTTGGATATCCCGACCTTATTCATTGCCTCGGCCCTCCAAGCTGGAACAGACAAAATTCCCTTGGGGATACTCTGTAGAAGACTTTTCAAAAGTTCTTACCTGGGAAATTTGGATAAAGCTTTGGCTAATGTCAGGGAGGATCTCACAATTCCTAAACCATGTTTTTATGATCTATCTTTGGTGGGAGGTAGGCCAGTTCTGGCCTTCCCTATTTTACAAATTGACGACCTAGAACTTTTTTTTGCCTGGGCACCTACAATGAGAATATTAATATCTGAAGCAGGTATACTAGCATTACTACTCTTTGTTGTTTCAGGTAAGTATCGAATATTTAGAATAATTATTCAGTAGCTCCGAATCAATGCTTTTTAGAATTTGATTAGTATTTCTTTGGTTCCCCAGATTTCATAATGCTTAACTATGGTCTCCTATTAGTTTTCTCCAAGCATAGATAATTGCAAATTTGGGTTAGGGTATGGTATCATTAAAACCCCAGATTGGAAGGCCCTTTCTGTCAGTCCCGGACTAGTTTCCTAGGTTCAGGGAGTCTGTTTGTTTAAGAATCGCTTGTCCTAGCTTGGATCTAGCTCTGGGATTTGAAGCGATAAATGAGTATTTTGGGATAAGGTTGAGAATGTTTAGAATTTAATAAATGTGGAGAATTGAAATAAAAACATAGAAATACAAAAAGATAGTTTAGAGAAAGAAGTATTAAGAAATCATGGGATTCATTTTCAAAACCAAATTCACTCATCTATTTTCTAGTATCTAGTTTCTAGAAATGCTCAGTCAAACTAAAATATGAAGAAAATATTTCATTTTAATCCTAATAATAAAGTTCCAATAAGGTAGGGATACTCCAATGATGGAGGGTATAAATCTTGTATCTAGGATTTTTAACTGACAAATACGTTTGTAACTAACGATTAGTAAAAGTATTAGATAGGTTTCCCCTAGTTTTTGTGTGTGCAGGTAAAGGAAAAAACATGAATGGGAAATATAGAAGCAATGACATAGTCCCAATTCACTATCTCATCCTCTGGGTCTCTTAAAGCCTATCCAGGACAGCTGTAACCAAATCAAAAGTGATATCTTGTAACTTTATGAAGGAATGCCTTCATCTATTCTATTAAAGAGGGAATGCCCTCTTAATTATTGTAATTTGTATTCTGGACCAAGGGTCCCGGGCTAGACTGGAGGTTTTCTTCTCCATTCTTTCCTACCAGTGCCCACAAAGAATGGAGCTTTTTGTAAACTAGGTATTTTTTAATATTAATAAAATTTATGGGCCTCGGCCTTTTACCGATCAAAAAAAAAAGAAAAAGTGCAACCTTTTAATTAAAACCCATTAATGGAAAGAATATGTTGAAGTTACATCAAGGACCTTAAAACTATCCAATGTCTATAGGCCTTTAACTTTAATTTAAATAAGGTGAATTATTTTTTTAAAGGGTTCAAGGATAATTTAATGCACTCGAATTTTAATAAACATAACTAATGTATTGTTTAAATTCTCTATAAGATATGGTTCATTTTAATAGGTCTTGTTGAATTTTTTTTGTCTAGATTACTATAATGTATATTTAGTATGGTGGAAATTAAATGATTAATTTGAACAAAAATGGTAACTAAATTTAAATAGATAAAGAATGGAATTTTGTTGCAACCGTTAAAGTTTTACGTAGATAGTATTAAAGTTTTAATCTTGTGGCTATGATAACAACCCTATAAAACTTCAATTTTAAATCTAGTAGCCAATTATAAATAATAAATGGAAATCCATTAATTATTTAATTAGAAGTTAAGACTATCATATTAAATAACTCTAGTTTATCACTAATCAAATGTGCAACCTTTTAATTAAAACCCACTAATTGAGAGAATATGTTGAAGTTACATCAAGGACCTTAAAACTATCCAATGTCTATAGGCCTTTAACTTTAATTTAAATAAGGTGAATTATTTTATAAAGGGGTCAAGGATAATTTAATGCACTCGACTTGGTAACGTTATTTTTACTTGGTCTATACATATGGCCAGTGTATTGAACAATGTAAAAATAATGTTATGAAATCAATTAGAAAACTAAGATTTAAAAATCTTCACTAAAAATATTAGTCTAATGTGAAGAGGTAGTTGTGAAAACAAGTTCAGATCTAACTCTAGGAAAACTATCGAAGATTGTAGTTGATTGACTAGACCCTTGTAAACTCATGGGTTGAGGGACGTAGACTTCCGTCTTGATTACCCCTCAACCCTAGCTATCTCCCTGTGACCTTCTACTTCTCTTGAAACCAACCCCTTTGTCTAAACTTGCTACTTTTATGACACTAGTAAGCTAGAGAGTGCAGTCACCTCAAAACCCTTAGTTAACCTTTTAAAAAAAAAAAATTGTTGCATTTTTTTTTACATAAACTTTTGGGCATGACAAAAATCCTCACAAATTCCATTTCTAGGGACATGATCAATTCAGATGCATGATGGTAGCATTGATGATGTTCTTCTTGTTCCTAATATTTCACATAATCTTCTTTTCATTTATCAAATTTATAATCATGGTTATTCAATCTTTTTAAAAAGTTTTCCCCTACTCATGTGACTATTAAAGAGATGCAATATCCCAAAAAGGTCATTGCTACAAGAATAACTGATCATGTAGGTTGTTTGTATATGTTTGATGGATTTGAGTCTTCAACCAAATCATCTCTCATTCTTCATGTAGATTCTACGCAAAATATTTGGCAAAAACGGTTTGGGCACTTGAATTATAGATATCTTCAAAAAATGATCACACAAAATTTGATGACTAGTCTACCTAAAATCTCTTATTTAGATGGAGTTTATCAGGGTTTTTTTCTTAGAAAGCATCATTGAGATCCCTTTCCTAAGGGTATGACCACATGAGCTTTGACTCCCCCTGAGTTGGTGCATAGTGACCTTATGTCATTTCTAAATCCTTCATTTTTAGGGGCCAAGTATGTTCTCACCTTCATTGATGACTTATCTAGGTGCACATGGGTGTATTTTCTGAAGTACAAAGATGATATCCTTCAACATTTCATGACCTTTATTAAATTTGTGGAGAACCAGTCTAGATACTCCGTCTAGAAGATTCACACAGATAATGAGGAGTATGTTAATTAAGCATTTAAGGAATTCTATGGTACTCAAGGTATTATTCATTAGCACACAGTCCCATACACTCCTTAGAAAAATGGTGTGGCCGTGTAGAATAATAGAACCTCATTGGAAATGACCAATTGCATGCTTCAGTATAGGTCAATGGCCCCACCATTTTGGGTAGAGATTGTCAATTGTGCCGACTATATTCATAATCGTATGCCTCACAAGATAGTACTAAATATGACTCCCAAGGAGTTGGTCTCATGTCAAGCCCAGGGCATCCTTTTTCAGAGTATTTGGTAGTGATGCATGGACGTGCATTCCAGATAATCAACACAAAGTAATGGAGAAGAAAAGTCAACACTTTATTTTTTTTGGCTATTGTAAGGATGTGAAGGGTTATCGATTGTTTGACCCTGTCACTCGAGAGGTACATTTTCATTGTGATGTTTAGTTTTTTTAGTCCTTTACTCCAAAGGTCCAAAGGTTTCTCCATCATAGGCCTCTTCCTCTCTTTTTCTCGGCTCATCTTTAGATGATGTTTTTCCCCCAAAGGATGATGATGCTCCTGATGCTACTATTCTCGAAGATGGTATTGATCTAGTTTTTTACATTATTGCATATTATCTTTCTCCTCTAACTCCACCTAATAGAACCTTATGGGCTCGAATAGTTATTCAGGATGTTTTTTCTCTTGCAGATGATCCCATAACCACTCATCGCACTCGTTCCTAAACTTTAGGTATCCATATTTTGATTCATGTAGTCTCTACCGATCCTTAAAAGTTTTCAGATGCTTTAGGTATACTAGAATGGGATAATGCTATGAATGAGGAGTATTATTCTTTTATGAATAATCATACTTTGGATTTGGTTCCTCTTCCTAAGGGAAGAAAGCTCGCTCTATGCAAATGGGTGTATCGTACCAAATTTACAATTGATGGTTCTATTGAAAAGTATAAAGCTCATCTAGTGGCTAAGAGGTTTTCTCAAGTTGAAGGTATCGACTATTAGGAGACCTTTTCTTTAGTTGTCAAGATAGATTCCATTCATCTTCTACTTTCTATTTTTGCATCTTAGAGCTGGTTAGTGTACCAGATGGATGTGAAGAGTGCTTTCGTACATGGTAATATTTAAGAGGATATCTATATGGAGAAACCACCATGTTTTGTCCATGATTCTTCACTTGTTTGTAGGCTTCAATGTTCCTTATATTCTCTCAAATAATATTCTCAAGCTTGGTATGATAAGATGGACAGTTTTTTGCTTGCTTATGCATTCAGTAGATGTCATTCTGATCCTATAGTTTACATTCAGCGACATGGAGAGGATCTTATAATTATTGATCTTTATGTGGATGACTTGATACTTACAAGGAGTTCTCATGCCATGATTGAGAAAAATCAAAGAGCTTTGATGAATCCGTTTGAAATGAATGGCCTTGGTACATTGCATTATTTTCTTGGTCTTCAAATTCATCAGTCTTCTACTGATATTTCCATTTTCTAGAAAAAATATACTCTTGATTTGCTTCAAATATTTGGGATGGATGATTTTAGGACAACCCCACTCCTTTTCAGTTAGAGGTTGTGTTTTTTACCAACTTCACTACTCCATTAGTTGATGCTACCTTGTATAGGCAGTTAGTTGGTAGGATTTTGTACCTGATACATAGGCATCCTGATATTTCCTTTGTAATTAGTCTTGTCTAGATTAGTTCTCTCAATATTATTATGAGAGCCATTTGCAAGAATCCAAGCACATTTTGTGGTACATTCAGAGCACTATACAATTTGGCATTAACTACACATCAAGTTTTACTGAGGTTGTGGGCTTCATTGACTTAGATTGCGCTGGTGATGTTGATGATCGAAAGTCTACCTCTGGCTTTGTCTTTTGCCTTGGTTCTGGTGCAGTCACTTGATCTTGAAAAAAAAATTCAATTGCATTATCATGATCTAAATCTAAGTATCGAGGAGCTATCTTAGTCATTCAAGTTTGGCTTCAACAATTGATGACTGAGTTTGGTTTTCCTATTAATCACCCCACTAATCTTTGGTGTGATAATTAAAGTGTGATACATATTTATCACAATCCTATGGAACATCAATACATTAATCATATTGAAATTCACATGCAATTCATTGGAAAAATCATTCAAGATGGCGTTATGTCGTTGGAGTATTTGCCTACGGAGTAGTAGGTTGTAGATTTTTTCACCAAACTTTTGACATCTACTCGCTATCTTCAGTTGGGATTAATGTTAGGGGTGAAGGAAGTAGTCCTTGGGGGATCTTGAGGAGTCCTCCTTCCTTCCTTCCTTTTCACTTCTTTTTAGCATTTCTTTGGTTCTCTCTTTTGGAGAAGTTTTTCCTGTCACCGGGTTTTCTCCTTTTCTCCAGTTACGAGAGATTTCATTTTAGTTTTACATGGGTAGCTAACATAGTTTTTCTACTGGGATCCATAAAGCATCTATACTACATTGTTGTACTCCCTAAGTTACACTTAAAGGGGGGTGTTGGAGTAAATACCATTTTACTAATTTACTCTTTACTTAAGTTTACTTAGGTCAACACATTTATTAGGTAGATGGATATTATTGAGTCCTATTTGGAATCTAACATATCCTAGAGGATATTATTGAGTTCTGTCAGGACCCTACTTCCTCCAGGTTGGGACACTTGTCTCAACCCTATTTATTTTTTCCTAAAAACTCGTGCTTATTTAAGTAGAGCCCTTGTACATTTGTACTCACCTCATTTCAATACAATTCTTGTTTTGATTACCTCTCTCTTGTGGTGAATGTTTGGAGACTAGGTTCTGGGTATAGGATAACCTATCCTAACATTTTATAGTTGGAAACCTCTAATTACAATACATAAATTTATCTCCTTAAGGATAATAAATTTTCAACACATGGTTTGTAGTATTTTCCTATACATATCTTGGACTTGAGTGATCATGCATATGATGTTGTCCCAACAAGTAATGAGCTTCCAAAGATGTTCAAGCTTCGGTCTAGCCTTGCTACCTTGTTGCCAATTATGATATTTAAGTCTTTTAAAATTTATCATATTTGGTAACTATTAATGGGGCAAGATAGATGATAGCTTTATATTATGGGATTGCCCTAAAATCCCTTCTAATACATTATAAGAGTGGAGAATCTTTTTCTATATGATTATAAAGACCACTGGTTTCAAAGATAGACCACTACAAATTTAGATAACTATGGATGTATATTGATTGAAATTTTCACTTTACTAGTTAGAAAGAAAAATCTATATATCTTAGATATAAGTCTTATAAATGTCCTCTTAAATGTATTTATGAATCTTCTTATTATCCACTCTCATATTGAGATTCCTCAAATGGAACCTGATTGATAAAAACATATCAAAATAGATAAAAATACTCATGACATGAATATTACACATTCTAATTTGAATATATTTGAATGAATCATGTTTATTGTTCTACACTCAAACTTGAGCATAAATTAAAGTAGAATAAGATGGATAGCTACAACTTCCAACAAATTAAGGTTTTCATTCAATTGAAAGACATATAAATAATTTGTATGCATGAATTTACCTTACAAATAGCATGTTGACTCTTTTAAAAGAAAACTATTTAAAGAAAGTTGATATTTTTATCTTTTTAGATTGCTAGTAGATACTATTTATTGATCTGTCTATTGTCATCCTAGTCAACATCTTTTTCAAATTAGGTAAATTTTAGCATGTTAAGTCTTCTCAGAAATTTATCTCTCAATATTTTTTACATTGATTTTTCATAATATAAGTCTACTAGTTTATGTAGTTTCACAATTATGAAGGAGTATGAGAACTTTTGTAAACATTTTCACATATATTGGAGGGGAATGAGACTCAAGTAAATGCAACTCAAGTAATTTTTTATAAACTTATAAATGAAAGATGAATAGAACTTTAACATAGGTTTATATATATGCAAATGATGTGAAAAATTCCCATTAACTTGTAAGTCGAGGATAATTGAGACTTTGATGAAAGTTTATATAAATTAAGGTAAAAGGGTCTTATAAATGAGAGACTAGATGAAGAAAATACAATTTCTTTTTAAGTTCATATTTTTTTGATTTTGGAAGATATTTGACTCATTTTCTTAAGAATAATGGTCTTACAAAAGACAAGGTCATAGTGACCATGTTATGCCAATCTAAAATAACTTTGATAATTTTAGAAGTTAAATTGTACTATGTGGTTGGCCTCAAAACTACAGTTTTGATAATACTTTTTATTTTTTTGGTTTTTAGATTTTTAGCCCTCAAAATTCTTGAGTGAAGATGAAGTTCAACTGGATATCAATCTTGATAATCACTTAAATGTCTAGAAGGAAGAGACAATTATTAAACCATTTTATGAATTGAAAACTCAAATTGAATGATCAAACTCAAACCATCGAAAATTGATAATCATGACAGAATAATGTTAACATCAAATATATATAATAAAATATTTGAAATTTAATGATAATAGAAAACAAAACATTCCTAATTTTTAAAAGATAAAAACCATCATAGATAACTTGTGGCGAATAATTTGTACTCTTGCAAAAAAATGTCACAAGTTCCAAAAAGAGCTTTACATTTCCTTTCATATAAAACCCATAGCACTGATATCATAAACTATAAAAACACCTTTCCTTTCATATAGAGCCCACAGCACTAAAGAAAGTCAAATGCAGGCCAATTAAATCAAAGTGATTATCCAATTTTCAATAAAGAAAATACACATGCTCATCGAGAACGTGCCTTGAAAATATGATCTGAAAGCAATATGAAGGAGCTTTTAGTAAAAGCTGAAAGGAATCCAAATTAATCTTTAACAGACAAAGTTAAATACCTGCGTCGTCCAATTGATCCTACGGCATTGCCAGACTCCTCCATTCTATAGAAACCTTATCATTAGCTGTCACTGTGCTTGATAACAGTTGTTGAAAGCTACCAGCTGTATAATGAAAAAAACAAATAGCATGCCAATTTCATAGTGCTGCGTACAGACCAATATAAAGTAATTTTGACTCTCGGACATCTCGGTTGGCCATCTTCCATAATGAAGAAGTTTTCAAAACATGCGGTACATTGTATTGTCTTTCTATGTGTAAAATATTTAGTCTTTGTCAATAATGTATTATATTTTTAGTCCGTATATGGGTTATAGTCATTACAAATCGCATATTATTCAAATGAATTTGAATATTTTATTATTTATTTAATGTAGATTATCTATTATAAAATGGGAAGTGTAAAGTTGTTTAGATAAGATTTGTGATATTGTTACGAGGATTCAATTATGTAGTTTTTTTGAGTCAAACTCATTGACCAATGTTTCATGAGTTGGTTCACAAGAACCCATCTCTTATGAGAATGAATGGATAAGATTTGTAGAAAGCTTTTATTCGAAGACTTTGACTAAGGAAACAAAAATCTATGTTTTGAGCAATTTAGTGGCAATCATCTAGAAGATACATGCTCATTGTCTAAACGGTTCTTGAAAAAAGAGATGGACATGGTTACATTATGATCTTTTTTAACTGCTCTTTTTAAAATATTTTTGATTTAATGGTTAATTTACATTTTAAAATAGTAGATAATAGATTTATTGTATTTGTCAAAATATATTTTTGATTGTTGAAAATGATGATATTGAAAATGCAATCTTGTTTTTAATTGAAATAAGTAGCGAAGGGCCCCAACCCATTACAAATCACAACTAAACAATAAAATATTGAAAGTCTATTACAAAAATTAAAAAATAGAGTTACCCAAGAGGTAACCAAAGTTATGGTGAGGCAAAAATTTTACATCTTTCTTCCTATTCAATAATCTTAGTCAATTTTATATATTCTTCTTTCTTTGTACTACTATCTAACTAGATTTTTCTTCAACACATAAAGATCTAGGTGAAGGGGATAGTCATACCTCATTAATTTAGCCCTAGAAAAATGTGGGACAACAAAGGTACAATGAGAAAGAAAATTACTAGGGATAACAACTTCAATAAGAGAAACAACAAAGGAATCCCTAAACACAAAATAAACCTTAGTAGCAACCATTGTTTTGTCTGCAATATATTGGAACACACAATAGGAGAAACAATAGGGAAAACCTTTGTTCATGTAATTTATGTCTCATACCATTACAATTTACTTAATTTAACTTACGATAATGCATATCATAGTAATTTGCATAGGAGACACTGAGGGAATTGTATATCTAAGGAATATGGTTGGAGAAATTCCACCCTTGGTGCTGTGATCTTGTTAACACATTTCTATATCCACATAGAGTGAATGGAGTTTTCCACCTCTTGTGTTCTTATCACTTTATTACACATTGAGGATGGTCTAGCTTTGGTGGACATTGATTATCATATAATGAGAAAATGACATTTTTCACTGTCTCAATCAATCCTTTGTACTCACATTGGCTATATAACCAAGGGGTCTCCTATGTAATATTCATTCACTCTTGTCATTGTCTGTTCCATTTGCTTTCTAGATCTTGGGTTGCTACCTTCATAGCCAAATCTTACAACCATAATCTCATCATTTATCATTTTCATGTTAGTAGATTTGATCTGACAAATAACAATAGATTCAATAGAGGAATTCTATTAAACACCAAAATTAACTTTCCTAGGAGAGACAAAGTTAGTTTGATGGTCAAAAGCAGGAGAAATAGCATAAGACACCATAAAATCCACATGATTCACCACTATGTTGTTGTAAGATTGACATATATCAGTGTAGAAAGAGAAACAAAATCCTTAAAACAAGTAAGAATGAAAGAAATATTGAACATTTGGTATACTGAGAGGGGAGGGGTGAATCAGTATGCCCTTGAATAATTTAAAACATTTAAGTACTTGACCACATAATATATTTTAACTTTGCTAAAAATAAAATAACTGAAAGCAATAAATACAGCAACACATAAGAACAAATTTGTTTTGTGGAAACCCATGATGGGAAAAACCATGGAGAGGGTTGGCTCTCAAGTATTAAGTAACTAATTAAGTAATACAAAGGGTAGTTCACAGTCAGTTGGGCTCACTGCCCTAATAAAAAATAGCAACGATTGCTGATAGAACAAAATTTTAACTGATAAGCATGCATCTACTAATGCAAAGAGTACAACTCTCGATGAATTAAAAAAACTTCCCTTTAACCAATACCAAATTACATTGACAGTTCACATATTATAGATCACATATACATACACAACATATGCACATCATAGAGAATTACATTCATCATCTGCTGAGGTCACCATACTTATATACCATCATCGTTAAGCATTATTTTCATGTCGGATGAGACTAAAAAAACATGTAACCAACTAAAATTTGTGGCAGGGGTTGGCCATAAAAAACTTGTTTCAGGCACATGAGAAAAATGAGTATGGATCAAAATATCCACAAACTGCGTCATCCTTGAATTACTGCCGATGATACCGTCAATACTTTGTGTCGATAACTGATGTCGGTGAAATTGTTAGGAACTTGTGTGTTCCTTCTGTTTATTTTGATAGTGTAGTGTTGTCGGACGCATATGCTTTGTAAGTCATCCCGTGAGTATATTTTATTATCCCACATGCATAGGTAGTATTACTTTTCTAGATCGTACTTAGTATATAAGAGTAGGTTGAGGCCTTT
>MU226588.1:1366160-1378768 GCA_018584345.1 Thuja plicata | reverse complement strand
CCTCCTTCTTCCCACATTCATCCAGTATTTCATGTTTCTTGTCTAAAGCAAGTTCTTGGTACCAACGTCAGAGCACAAACTGCTCTCCCTGAAATGGATAAGGAAGGATCCATTATCCTAGAGCCGGCGGCAATCATTTCCCAGCGCACTCGTCAGCTTCGCTCTTGCTCCATCTCTGAGGTCTTGATTCAGTGGCATGGCATGCAACCAGAGGATGCTACCTGGGAACCCCTTCTTCAGATTTAGCAACAATTTCCACACCTTAAGCTTTGAGGACAAATATTTTCTCTAAGGGAGAGGGGATGTTAGGAACCTGTGTGTTCCTTCTATTTATTTTGATAGTGTAGTGTTGTCAGACGCATATGCTTTGTAAGTCATCCCGTGAGTATATTTTACTATCCCACATGCATAGGTAGTATTACTTTTCTAGATCGTACTTAGTATATAAGAGTAGGTTGAGGCCTTTGATGGACATGGAAAAATTTATTGTATTGAGCTTGCTCAAAGGAGGTTACCCCCTCGAAGTGGCCCGCGATCAATAGATTCATTCTGAGTTCTGCTATTGCTCTATATTCTATTAATTCGTGCATTCTCACCATATTTCTGTAAGGAGGTTCCTCTCAGAAATATAGAACCGACACCAAAGGTGTAATAGTAAGGAGCAATATCGACAAATCTAAAATGATGTCGTCAATAACAACCAGAAAATAGGGTAATATAAAAATGTTCCCCTTTGTCGTTGATGACAAACAAAAAATTTATGGAAACCAAACATAACAATTCCTCCAAAAGTGAAACTCCACAACTCCAAGATTCTTAAACTAGCCAATAACCATTAAAAACTACAAAACTCCCCCTAAGAGGGATATCTCAAATTTGTCTTCATATTTTTCAAAATATTTTCCAATTATTTTTTGTTCACTTTGCACACTGTACACTATACACTACTCCCCATTTCTGCATCGATGAAAAAATGGTAAACATAACTTACAACTTTTATGCATTGGTGGGCTGAAATAGATTCTTTAATCTGTGAAGCTCAAAAATCCACTTATTTTTTTTGTAATTCCAGTTACTGATAGCCTATGTGAGGAGATGGATATGGACATGAATGGTGGCAAGTAACTCTTCTTCATTTTCAATAGATATCGGTTCATCGAAAGCAATCTTTTGAGTAGACAAAATAACATTACTGGGAGTAGAAATACCAGGAATGAAAATACCTTGAAGACCGCCTAAGGGAATAATAATGTTTTCTGTCTACTGTTGTAAAGTGAAGAATTAATTTTGCAGTTTTTCTAAACAAGATCTAATAGTATTGTTAAGAACATTAGTCAACTTGTTAGATCCATATGCATTTCTGATACAACATTCAATTCTATCCATTTATTACTTTATGTTTTAAGTGGCCTCAGGCCATTACAAGGTATAATCAAATAGAACATTATTGTCATCAAGTAAATCTTGTCCATTTTGAATAAGAAACTATAAATTAGAAAAACCTTACTACACATGTCCTTGAACTGTAGTAATATCATCTGTCTAGTTTCTTTTTCTTTCTTTTGGACCTTTTCATTCATAGACATTGTCAAACCCTTTACTACATTTACACATACTTGGTATTTGTCCTTTATCTTACATGATGGGTCTGTTAGAAATTAATAAGAACACACACAACTAAGAGGTGACAGGGGGGTAAATAAGTTGTATCACAACATCAATAAACTTTAACCAACTTTCCAACTTTAATCTCATATTTGAAAGATAAACATGAAAGCAAGATCTCAACACAATAAGAAACACATAACACAGATTTTTGATGTGGAAACCCTGTTAGGGGAAAAACAATGGTGGGGATGGAATGCACAAGATGAACGCACTAAGTAATAAGTATTGTATCTTGTTAGTAGTTCTAAGAAAGGGAAATGTACTTGTATTTAGAGACACTGCCTAGAGCTCACTGCTCAACCACAATTATAACAAGGCTCACTTCCTTACAACTGATCATAGATCAAAGAGGAATTATAGTCTAAAGACACGAAATGACTGATAACATCTGTTATTCCAAAATAGTTCTAATGAAGTGCACACATCACTAACTTATTTTAGATTCCACTCATACCTCTTTATGCAACATCATATATATCATATACTTCATTTATCTCATCTATACACATATTCTCTCACTCAAGTACCTCTTCACAACTTCAAATGATTACATCTATAAATACAATTCATCAACTCATCTCAACTAGGTCACCCAGGGACCTAATTTCCAACAATAAATAAATTTCAATTCATTCTATGATGCGATCCATTTAATGTCATCTAGGACATTACAATGACCCATATCAACAACCTTGAGCATGCTCTAGATCCATAAATCATGCTCTAAACCTTCACAACATATTACATTGTCAGGTCAGATAAGACCAAATGAAGAACACCCACATGTTACATGAGAATCATGCAAACCAATCACTTCTACTAGTGTGAACCAACAACATGACTAGACCATGATAAAGAAACATCAACAAGAAACATGAAGTACCTCAACATCCTTAGCATCAACACAAACTCAAGATCTAAATCCATCTCTACAATGTTCATCAACAATAATATCTGCAACCTTTGCTACCCAAGAAAAATGGCTTTCTAGTATCCAAATCATGGACCACTCAAGTTGAGGACACATATGCATGTCCCAAACTCACTACTAGGTTAGCAACCAACAAATCTTCAACATCAATCCATACCGATACAAAAAATAAAACTCTGTCACTTCCTGAATAACCAAAATACAAGTATTTGATAAATCAATTATAACTCTCACAAATAATCACTCTAACATCTGTGAACTAACATGCAACAACTATAGATGTCTTAGAATACAACTATACAACCACAACTATAGATTTTTTGTGTAGTATCCGTACCAAGAAATTCAACCTCACTGAACATACTAGGAATATTGCCTTCAACTATAGAGTATGTTGATATTAATTAAAAAACATTAATGTCAGTATATATATGCATAATCTAAACAACATATGCACAACATCCAACAATCTCCCCCTTTGGCATTGATGACAACATTTGATGTGAGAAATTCAATCAATGCAGAAAGAAACAATACCAACAATAATATCAACAATATCCACAATATGACATCTCTATTTTAAAATATCTCCCTCAAATCTTACTTATTTTTCACATGAATATCTTTCCCCTTTGACATCAATGAAAAAGGAACATGTATGCACTAAGTCATAGAAGCCAAAAATTTGAACAACACATCTCATGAACTATTTACCACACATGAGTTTCAGTTGTTTCATGGATGAATGCAATTACTGGGGTACGAGCATTTCCCTCTTGGCTAAGATCTGGGTGTCAATTGGTTTGCTAGTTTGTGTAAAAATGGGTGATGACCGGCATAGGATCTAACCAGAAAAAATTGAGGAAGAGTTTTCCTTTGACCCCATGGTCATGTACTTTTGCAAAGAGGGAGGGATTCTTCCCTTCATGAAAAACCTGACAAGCTACTATGAAATGATATCATGACAGTTTATGAAGACTTGCAATGAAATGAGGGTCACCATTAATGGGATGAATTTCAAGATTAATGAGGAATTCATCGACTAGGCTACAAGGATTTCTACGATAGGATGAAAATGAAAAAAAATTGCCAAAACATAGGCTAAAACTAACTTTGTGTAATTTTTGAGCAATGAAGAGAAACCAGTGTCTAAGAATGGGGGTTACAACACTTTGAACCTACCTAACTTCTGGTCAAAAATGTGCAAATTGATCATTAAGTACTTCACACTGGAGGGTCAGTACGGTACTTTCTATAACTACCATCTTCCCTTCTTAAACCATCTTATGTACAAAAATCAGATTTCTTTGTCGTTTTACCTGTTACATTCTATGGAGTCTAATTTTGCTAATGTGAATGAGGCTATTTCATTGGGGAAAAAACCCCTTTACCTCCATGAGGGGTTAATTAGATTAGATTATATAATTTTTGTCAAGCCCTCTGCCCTCATCTCATTGTTGAAGTTACCCAAACTTCCCAACAACCTCTGTCACCTTCAGTTTCCCTCAATTAGGGCTTCCCCATGCCCTCGGGTTCTATGGGATGGTCTACCCCTATTGCCAGTTACAAGTCTTCTGAAACCCACCCTACTCCTGGCTCTTAGGCTAGCTCCAAACATGACCTAACCCCAAAATATTCCTCTCAGCGACCCACCAAAAAGAGCAAAAAGATCTACATTAACCTAGAGTACCTGAAGGCTACCATCCCCCAACCTAGCACTACTTGCCACTCCTCCCATCTGGCTAAGGAAAAAGGTAAAAGAGTGATCAAGAAGTTGTTTGATCAAGAGGATGCCTCAGTGGGATCTCCTAGCTAGGAAGGGGCTAAGAATGGCTTTGACCAAGAGGAGGGTAAAGATAATAATAAAACTACCATGACTAACAAGGGTAAGGAGGACAATGTCCCCACTACTGAGAAAGCCAATATGGCTGACAGTACCAAAATTGTTACGGGTGGTAGCTTGGTTTGAAGAATAAAATACTAGATTGCTCACTTGGAGAATACGGTGGCCAAACTTAGTGGGGACTTGGAGAATGCCAAAAGGATATTCTTTGAAATCAACAAGTTCACCCTAAAGGTTATGCATACTTCTTCAACAACCTTATATCTATTAAATGAGAAGGCCTCTGAAGGGAAGGAGTCCGTGGAAGGCAATCATGATCTCTTCAAGTTCCTAAATGAAGTGTGGGTCGATCTGTTGCTTTCCAAGCGCTTATGGGATGGAAAATGATTCTGCTGCTAGACTGGGGTGGTGCTATGAATTATGGAAATGCTGACAAAAATCCCTATGAGTGGGCTGGTTTTTTTTATTTCAGTTTTAAGTTTAAAAATTTAATTATGGTTATTAGCCCTGCGTGGCATGGTTTACTTTTTATGTTGTTTAAACTTGATACTCTATGCTGGTGGGTTTTTGAAACTAAGTGCTCGTGCTAGAACTATTTTATTATTTTGGTTTTTAATAGAGGTAGATGATTTAATATGCTCTGCTACTACTTTCTAGGATGAATAAATTTGTTGTTAATTCTTCTCTAGTTAGTTTCTTTAAGTATCTTGGGCCAACACCCTCTTGTTGCTTCTTAATTCAAAAACTATTTACCACACACTAATCCCCCTAAGGAGAACCACCAAAACATCAATTTAGAAGAATGATAGCTCTGTAAGTACACTGGAATGATGTATCTCAATGCATCTCTATCTCCAATCAGGAGGGGCAATCACCCAAAGCTTACCTCGGAGATACTCAAAAGAATCCTTTGGAAAGGGCTTCATGAATATATCTGCAACATTCTCTTTAGTATATAAATACTCCAATATGAATTATTTCTCACCTTCCTTGTCTCTCAAGAAATGATACTTAATATAAATATGTTGTGTTTGAATGCAACACGGGGTTCTTTGAAATATTGATATCACTTGAATTATCATAGTATATATCAATAGGCTCATCAATAGTCACTATGATATCTTTCAACATTTGTTTCATTCATGCCACATGTGTACAATTAAAAAAACCAACAACATACTCAGCTTCAGTAGTATATTGTGATATACAATTTTGTTTCTTACTACCCCATGAAACTAATCTCTTACCCAAGAATAATTCTCCACTACTTGTGCTCTATCTGTCATCCACATTTCTAGCCCAATCAACATCACTATATGTGCACTCAATGTAAAATATTCATCTTTTCCATACAACAAACCATAATAAGATTTTCCCTTCAAGTATCTGAATATCCTCTTAACAACAACATGTAATTCCTTCGGTTATGCTTGAAATATAGCAACAATGTAAACAACATTCATAATGTCTTGTCTAGTTTGTGTCAAATATAACTGTCCACCAATCATTGATCTGTATCTAGTTTGATTAGCATTAGGTGTATCATCAATCTTTGTCAATTTACAACCATTAATCATAGGAGTACCAACAAGTTTTGAATCTTCCATGCCAAATTTCTTCAACAATTCTTTCATATACTTAGACTAAGAAATGAAAATACCTTTATCTATTTGTGTAATTTTCAGTCCAAGAAATAATTTCATCTCACCTATCATAGACATCTCAAATTCCTTTGCATCTTATTAGAAAATTAATTACTTAGCTTGTAATTCCCACCAAAAATTATATCATCCACAAAGACTTCAACAATCAATATATTATCAACAAAAATTTTTAAGTACAAATTACCGTCAGCAATACCTTTACTGAAACCAATCCTCAACAAATGCTTATCTAACTTCGCATACCAGGCTCTAAGACCTTGCTTTAATCCATATATAATGCTTTCTTCAGTTGAAAAACCATGTCATCTTTATCAGTCAAGGAAAAATCATCTAGTTGCTCAATGTAGACTTCTTCTTCCAACTCTCCATTCAAGAATGCAGACTTAGCATCCATTTGATATACTTTGAATTTTTTTTAAGTAGCATATGCAAGAAATATTCCAACAATGTCAATTCTAGAAACATGAGAAAAAGTCTCGTCAAAATCAATACCTTCCATCTAAGAATATCGCTTATAAACAAGTCTAGATTTGTTTCAAACCACTTCACCATCTTCATTCAATTTTATTCTAAATACACATTTAATACCAATCACATTTTTGTCCATAGGTCTAGGAACAAGAATCCATGTCTTATTCTTTTAAATATATTCCAATTCTTCTTCCATAGCTTTGAACCAACTTTTGTCTTTTCATGCTTCATCAACATATTTAGGTTCAATATTAGAAATCAAACAAATTTCATTTCTAGAAATCCTTCCTCTAATTTGAACACCTTTGTTTCTATCACCAATAATCTAATTCTCTAAATGATTTAGCCTTAAATACCTTAGAGTGTTTAGATTTGCATTTGTAGCTCACTCTTGTGTTTCCAATTCTTCCTCATCTCCAACTTCTTCATTCTATTCTAACGATCCAATCAGATTCTTTGCTTGCACAATCTAACTTACTTCTTATTCCTCTAATTCATAGCCGCAAGATCTAACTATTTTCTGAAAACTTTCACCCACTTTCAGATTAACACTCTCAATCATCTTTCTCAATCTATGATTATAAAATTTGTATGCTTTTATCTTTGTAGAATAACCAAGAAATATTCCCTCATCACTTCTAGGATCAAAATTTCCTAAATCTTCATCTCTCTTAATGTAAAATTTTCTTCCAAAGATTCTGAAATATTGTACAGCAGGAATATGACCATACTCAAACTCATAAGGAGTCTTATCAATACCATATTTGATTTGAACTTGGTTAAGTGTATAAACAATAGTGATAACAACTTCTCTCCAATAGATCTGTGAAACATTTCCTTCAATCATTAAAATAGGTATGATAGGAAGAGAGGGAGGTACCAAATTTGTAGAAGAGTCCACCTCAGAATCTATGTTAGTATGAAAAACTGTGAGATGACATCATTCAATGTCTTTCCACCAAGTGGAAGAAGAATGTAGGTGAGAACCACAAGGGCATGAAGATATGAAATTCCCTATAGAAAAATAAGTATTTTCACTTGAATGGAATTTCTTCGTAGTCGCGACTCTTTCTCTAAGGAATTTCATCCACCATTAGCAAAATCTCAGTAAGTAGTTTCTTAGAAAAGTCCAAATAGACCACTAAAATCCTATAATAGGTAGTAGTGGGGAAAAGTATAGGGCCTACTGGAAAAAATACCCAATGTATTACTGATAGCTTTGTAGGTAGAGTTACACCAAACTAAGAGGAGGATATGAGGCAACCTTACCCAAGTAGAGGAAAACTTAGTAATTTCAACAAGAGGGTTGGGCGACCAAGGGTAGAGGATAGAGTATGTGAGTCCCATTTCTAATCCCACATTAACATATATTTTTATAGAGTATGTGAGCCCTATTTCCAAACCCACACAAACATAGATTTTATAATAAACATAATGGTTTCAGTGGTAAATGAACAAGCCATAATCACAAAGGTGAATCTCAACTCTACCTGACACCAATGGGTTCTAGTGCTTTGAAATTCTAGAGTGTAGCATAAGGAGTGAGGACCACAAGTAAATCAATCAGTGAATAAGAATCAACTTTCCAAAATTGGAAATACAATTTGATGCCTCTTGCCTAAGCATCAACTATAGAACAAAGGAGGCACAAGGGTAGCATTTCATAGTTAGAACAACATACCCTTAAAGGTTTTATAAAGTAAATTAGTGAAGGATTTCATCAAAGGAGAGTTGATGGAGGTATCTAGGATGGTAAGAACATCAATGGCTACTGGTAAAGTTTTCTTAGAAGGGGACAAATAATCTAAGTTGGAGATCTCCACCACCAGGCTATAGGAAGGGGAGCTTTTACTCCGTATAACCAAGGGCAAGAGACATGCATTTGAAATTGGGGAGTAGGAATCAATGGGAAAGAATCACTTGTGATTCAATTACATAATAGTTTATTCCATGAATTTGTTTTTAATAATTATGTCAACATGTGTTCCATTAGTGAGAAGAAATCAAGAAAACAAACATATTGACGCCTTGATACTAAAAGGATTTCCATTAACTAGATATATGAGTATAGAATTTGTATTGTATATGGAACATGGTATATAGAATATGTTTACCAAAGTGAGGTATTGTCAATTCACAATGATACATAATTGTCATTGATGGAAAAAATCAACCACACTATTTTATTGTCATATTGGAGAGGATACAACCTTACCCAAGTAGGGGAAAACTTGGTATATTCAACTAGTGGGTTGAAAGAGGGAAAACAAGGGCAGAGGGTAGAGCATCTGAGCCCCATATCCAAACAACCATGGTCTATACATCATCTCTATCTTTAGTAGAGTTAAAGAAAACAATGAACAAGCACTAAGCACATAGGAAAGTCTCAACTTTACTTGAGACCAATGGGTTCTAGTGCTATGAAATATAGGACTTTAGGTTAGTGAGTGAGATCTATGATCGATTCAACCTACCAATAAGTGCCAACTTTGTAAAAAAAAAGAAATGCAATTTGGCACCTCCTATCCAAGAATCATCTCTAGAACAAAGGAGGCACAAGGGAAGCATTTCACAATCACAACATACCCTTTGAGCTTTTATGGAGTAAATTAATGAAGGATTTCATCAAAGGAGAGTTGATAGAGGTGTCCGAGACAACAAGAACATCAATGGATACTAGTGAAGTTTTCTCAGAAAGGGACATAGGGTTTGTTATAGAGATGTCCACCACCATATTATAGGCAGGGGAGCTATCACTCCTTGTAACCAAGGGTGAGAGATATGCATTTGAAATTGGGGAGGATGAGGACATGGAAAAGAATCACTTGTAATTAAATTATTATAAACATAATGGTTCCTTAGAAGAATAAATTTATTTTTAATAATTATATCAATATGTGTTCCATTAGTGACAAGAAGTCAAGGAAATACACATATTGATGCCTTGATACTAAAATAATTTCTATTAAATAGATAATGACTATAGAATTTGTAATGTATACATAATTGTGGTATATGGAAAACGTTTACTAAAGTAAGGTATTGTCAATTCACAATGATGCATAATTGTCACACATGGAAAAAATCAGCTATGATGTTGTATTGTCAATTCACAAAAGATCTATAATTTTAATGCATAACAAGGTACTTCATGGATATTTAATTTTGTACAAAACTTTAGTTAAAGAAAAATTCTACAATATTGGAAATTATCAATTGATTTTCACATTTTGAAAAGATATATCATGGACGTCTATTTTTATAGAAAAGTTTTTAATTTTCTTTATTTAAAAAAGAAAGGGATAAATACAATAAGTAGGAATCTAGAAAAGATAATACTAAAAAATCAAATATCGTTAAATGTCACTAATGTCCATAAGTTAATAAGATAATCAACAAAAGTCTCCACAAATCCATTATCTCCAAGAAAAACATACTAGAACGATGAAAACTTTATAATTAATGTGCTTAGATATGTTGATTTTTTGTTTGAAAAATAATTATTATATTTACAAAATAGATATCTACGCGACAATTGAAAAGGAGATAAATATAATAACTAAGAATCTAGAAAGATAATACAAAAAATTTTAATCCCTCTAAATGTCACTAATGTCCATAAGACAATAATTAACATTGTATCTCCAAGAAAAAACATATAGAATGGGTCTCAAAACTTTATATCTGACTCCAAGAAAATCATACAAGAATGGACCTAAAAACTTTATATCTGATGTGATTAGATAATACTAGAATGGGCCTGAAAACTTTATATCTTATGTGGTGAGATATGTTGAAAACTTTATAATTGATATGATGAGATATGTTGATTTTTTGTCGGGAAAATAATGATTATATTTACAAAGTAGACATTTATACGACAACTGTAGAGAATGGGAAGCTAGTCTATCTGCCTCCGGTCCTGTCGTGTCCTATCAGTAAACCTCCTCATGCATGTTTTTTTTATTAGTTTGTTGCTTTCAATTTTGTATTGATTACCGAACTGCGAATTTCCCTTTTCTCAGAAGCAGCAGCATGGATTGCTCCTTGAATGAGCGCATCACTTTTGGGCTTGGGTTCGTTTTCTTCATCTTCTTGTTTCTGTACAAGCTGGGTAGCAATAGCAGGAAAGTGAAGTTGCCTCCCGGACCACGTCCATGGCCTGTCATAGGAAATCTCCATCTCTTGGGAAACCTTCCTCATCAAGCTCTGGCGGCTCTGTCGAAGAAATACGGACCCATTTTTTCTCTACGCTTGGGCTCTGTGCCCACCATTGTGGTATCCTCCCCTGCCATGGCAAAAGAGTTCCTCAAAACCCATGATTTGGCCTTTGCCAACAGAGCAGTATGTGCACATGGGAAATATGTCTGTTATAATCATCAAGACGTGGCGTATGGCCTCTATGGAACGTACTGGAGGCATCTCAGAAAGCTGTGCACAGTGGAGCTTCTCACAGCCAAGAGAAACGAGTCTTTCGGGTTTGTGAGAGAGGAAGAAGTGTCTGCAATGGTGGCCTCCATCTGGAAGGAAAGTAAGGAAGGAGGAAAGTGTGTGGATATGAAGAGGATGCTCTCTTCCCTCTCTCGAAATATCATCTGCAGAATGTTTGCCAGCAGAACGTACGCGGATGACGAATTGAATGGAGGGCAGGGTTTCAAGGAAATGGTTAACGAGGTATTTGCTGTGGCCGGCGCATTTTGCGTTGGCGATTTCATTCCTTTTCTCGACTGGCTGGATTTGCAAGGACTTCATCGTCGCATGAAGGCTCTTCACAGACTATTGGACGGGTTTGCTGAGAAAGTTATCGATGAGCACATTGATGGCAGACTGGGAAAAGGAAACCCTAATCGTGTTCAAGACATGGTAGACGTGCTGCTTGACATGGCTGAAACGGAGGGCCAGATCATCTCACGAGTCCACATCAAATCCATCATCATAGTAAGTTCGAGAATCGAGGCTTTCTTGGCTTTCACAAATCTGAATACAAATAGTTTTAAACTATTCTGCTTAGCCTGTTGATGTATACTGCAAATCAGATCATGAGATCCAACTTTTCGCTTATTATTGTTTTTTTTTATCAGTTAGGATTCCGACTTTAGTAGTTGGAGTGGTCTGTCCATATTTTTTGTATTTTCATTTAGATGTGGCTTATTTTGATATCCTTCGTTTTGATGTGGATTATTACGAATACCTTTTATGTTAATCCATAAAATTATTGGGTCTCCCTAGGCCTCCTAATCCGAACCAAGTCTTGCATTGATGTCATGCTCATCTTTTCATGGATCTATTTACTTCTAAAATAGTTCCTCCGTGCTTAGAGTGTTCGACCTTGGAGGACCAATCTATCTTTTATTTGAATGTGACTTATTCCTAACACCCTTATCTAAATACTTTTTTTTGTTTTTATGATTTCCGCTTTCATCCAACCTTAGAAATGATTTCTTTGGGACACTATTCTATAAATAGTAGTATAACGAAGAAAACTATTGTGCTTATGACTATGGCTGGATGACATGTGTATACTTATAGACTTGAGGAAATGGACTGTCTGTGTGTGTATTCAGGATATGTTGAGTGCAGGAACGGAAACTTCGTCGACATTACTTGAATGGGCAATGAGTCAGCTGCTCAGGAATCCTGCCACGCTTGCTCGAGCACAGCAAGAGATCGAATCAGCGGTGGGAAAAGATCGCATAGTAAAGGAGACTGACATCGTGAAGCTCGACTATTTGCGATGCGTGGTGAAAGAAACATTTCGACTCCATCCGCCATTACCTCTGCTCATTCCTCACGAGTCGATGGAGGGCTGCTACGTGGAAGGATATTTCATTCCACCAAAGACGAGACTGTTTGTGAATGTGTGGGCGATGGGAAGGGATGAAAACATTTGGAAAGATGCTCAAGAGTTTAAGCCGGAGAGGTTTATAGGGAGTAATAAGGATGTGAAAGGGCAGGACTTCGATCTGCTGCCGTTCGGAACAGGAAGAAGAGGATGCCCTGGGATTTCCTCGGGTCTCTCCACTGTTGAGTT
>MU226588.1:1328749-1366110 GCA_018584345.1 Thuja plicata | reverse complement strand
TCTCCACTGTTGAGTTGGCACTTGCTCAGCTGCTTCATTGCTTTGATTGGACAGTGGAGGGTCACGTGGATTTGGAGGAAGAGTTTGGATTGGCTATTCCCAGGAAAAATCCACTCTTTGCCTGTCCCTCGTGGAGGCTCACTGCTGAATATCCTATTTAAGAAACTACTTTACATGCTCCTTACGACTGTAACATATTTAGTATTACTGAACTCGTGATGAATTCCAGTTATTTAGTATTAGTGAACTCGTGATGAATTCCAGTACAGGGTAATCGTGACTCTCTTTCTTCCATCCTCTAGACTTATTTAGTTGCATTATGTATCATGAGATAAAGCCGGTTGCTGTTTATTTATTTATCGTCTGGCTTTTATTATCAGCTCTATGTATCAGTGTGTGATTCTTCTTATTTCAATATTTAACTAAATAAAAATTGTGCATTATCTACGCGGAAATCTCTGCGGAAGACAACAAAACCCACTAGAAAATGTATGTAATGGTTCACATCAACTTTCATTTAAATAATATTCCAAGTTAGAGATTGTCAATGAGAAAGTGTGTAGCAAAAGATGGTTTATTTAGTCAAAATCAATATAGATAAAATATTTATGTTAGAGATTTTCAATGAGAAAGTGTGTAGCAAAAGATGGTTTATTTAGTCAAAATAAATATAGATAAAATATTTATGTGGAACATTATGTGTTGAAAAAACTGCTAGTGGTAGGTCTTTGTTTTTTATTTAAGTAAAGGATTTGAAATAATTTGCTATATTAGTTTAAAGTTTAATTTTTTGGTGTGTTTATTTACCGAATTTGTTTATGATTTTATTTGTTGACAATGTCATAGTTTTATATTCAACAAGACATCATTTTTGACAGTTTTGTTGTAATTTATTTAATGCTTTTATTTTTTCCTCTTCAAAATTTCATCATTATATTGACTTGCAAAATTAGAACTCCATAATCCTAGAATATAGATACCTAGTTTCCAATTTTCAATGTAATCATGTATGTTCACCTAGATAAAAGGATAAATAAGAGGTCAATTAATAAGAAGGGCTACCTGTCCTCTAATTCTCTCTCAAATAAACTAAGGATTTTGATTCGAGACGTCAAACATGACAATTAAAGTGAAATACACATAGCAAAATAGGTATATTAGCTCATTATAGAACATACATATATAACTCTCTAATAGTGTATAGAAATACTAGGTGATCTAGACCCTTAAAATTCCCGCTCATCATAAATAATAATTAATTTAATTCATGATTTATTTAACTAATTATCTAAATTTCATAAATTATTCAATAACATATCATTATTATATTATTTAATTAAAATCATATCCACTCCATTATTAAATTAAAATAGCTTAAATCTTTTTTCCATTTAATTATAACATTAAATATATGTCATTACATAAACAAATCTAATGAGTAGCATATCATGCATCCATAATAGTTAAAATTGAAAAGGAACCCTTCCTTTCCGCCATTTACCCTTCATTCAAACTCCACTATTTACCTCCTCACTTAGTCAACTACACTCTCAAACTCTTGCTCTCTCTTTCCAAGGAAGTCAATCAAGAAATAAACACATAGCAAGAGAAATCAAGAAATAAACACATAGCAAGAGAATAGATAATGAGTATAACATTCCATCACATATAATCATAAGGTATATATCAATCTTCCAAAATACACACATCCACATCAAATATACACCATACAAGTACATGGTATATGTAAATTCACTACTAAATAGAGGGGGGGGTTAAAGACAAATTTTGAGATAATTTTTTAGTATTTTTTCTTAATTTGAGACAAATAAAAAGTTGTGTATTGTCTCAAGATCATTTTTTGTTCTATTTGGCTTTGGTGATTCAGAACTAGCGTGCTCTGGATGATGTTCTACAATGTTCTATCTTTGGTCGTGTTTGTCCTTGTCTCATTCATGTTGTAATGTAATGGGATACTTTCTTTTGGGTCTGGACCTATCTGGACATTAGTGATTGTGGTTCGGAAACATAATATGTACTATAATGTGTAGATCTTATTCTTTGGCTTGGGGTAGTGTTATGAGTTGATATCATGTTGCATTGAGTGAGGAGATTTTGGTGTAGTCCACGTTTCATTCCTTCAACAATGGGAATGTCTTATTGTGATATATTTTTAAGTGTATTTGTCTGACTTTGTAAAATGATAATTAATATTGTGCTTGGCTAACATGGATGAATATGGAAGCATAAAAAGGTATATGTAGAGGATGATTTATGTTTGATGAAGATGCGTGTGTGAGCAATGCAAACTTGAAGAGAAGACATTCAGACATCATTGTATGTCCGAATGTATGCAACCAGTGATAGTAGATTGTTGTAATTTTTAGTATTGTAGTTGGTGTGAAATATTTCAGTGGTGCAATTTTTTCTCATTACTTATTATTTTGGTAGTTATCCAAGTTTTAGTTGTGATAGATGGTTAATGTATTTAGGGCGGTTAGCTCAAGACTCACAATGAGCCTATTGGTAGTTAGCCTACATGTAGTAAGTATCTTGGCAGTGTGCCTTCATTGTAAAAATCACCCTTAAAAAGTGTCACCTTAATCGGTGTTCTTATTCATGAGAATTAGTTTCTTTATGGTTTTTCCCATTTTGGGTTTTCCACATAAATCAGGTTTTCATTGAGTTTGGTGTTCCTTTGTGCTTTCTAGTTTATACCTGTTATGTTAAATTTTAAGGTTGCTCCAGATTGATAAATTAATGAAAATTATTTTATGATTCTTGATTAAATCCCTCCCCCCTCAATTATCTGGATTGTTCTACAAATGAGTAATCAATTCAAGGGTATACCAACAAGTTTTGTGACTAGTCTATGTGCATGTGTAAGAAAACATTGGCAATACAAAGTGATCAGATACATCAACATTTTATCACCTTATATTTGTAAAAAAATTGAGTTCTAACTCCAAACACGTCTGGCACAAGAATTCTACAATGCATCCAAGATTGAAGCCGAAGTCAAACAAAAACTTGCCTTGCACAATAAAAATCCCACATAAGAATCAACTTAACAGCTCTCTATAAACAAGAAGATATTCCCTAAGCATAAGTAGCCACATAATTCTAGATCATCTATGCCAAATATAAAAGCATCTATATAATTTCAAACAAGAAAGGATAAAGGAAAGTTAAAAAAAGTAAGATGGTAAATGGTACCATCACTATCACTCACTAAAACTAATACTTAACATAAAATTTCTACAGCTAGATATCATAATGCACCAACATGACTAGAGCTCTAATTGTATTTGGCAGGGTGGCAGTAAATTAAATCCCTATGTCCTATGAATTCAAGGAAAGAGTAGGGCCCAGTCATTAGTCGAGTCCTTTTCCCATATATCATTGAAGGAGTTGAGCCCTCCTTAATTTATCTCAACCATTGATGAGTGCTGCAAAAAGATGAATTTTGTTTGTGATCCTTTTTCACTTGGTTTAGGAAGATTGTTAATTAGTATATGTCTATTTGAGGCTCATTGTTTTCTTTATAGCTTGGGAAGGATCAAATTTGCAGGTGATAAATTGGTCGATTCAGGAAAATGAAAGACGCGAGTTTACAATCACTGTGGCTTCAATGATGGAATCAAATGGGTTGGTCAGAGGTACAAGTGGAGATGAGGGGCTTATCCTAAGAGTTAGCCCAACCTTATACCTTGGAAAGACAAAAAAAAAGCCTAATTTGTTCGACTACAAACATGCTTCCATTAATTAAACTGTTACAAATAAGGAAAAATGGAAGACATGAAGCAACAATAAGCTACATGTTTTTGAGTAGGAAGATGAAGGCTCCCACATGATAATTAAATATATTGCCTACTTACAAATGTACAGTAACCCAAAGAACACAATTTAGATAGCATCTGGGTATCAAGCATTCTTGTTTTGAGAAAGGTAGGCGAAGAGGCATCACAACATTCCCTGGCCAGTCCTACCCACTTTCCTTCTTGTTGCATTTCTCACTTCCTCAATTTTATACCCATTTGTATATATTATTTGTTTGTACTCATCGTACTTGAGCTTATATATTTCCCGCTCTTCCTTTGATTCTTATAATGGAATCCTCTTTTTAAACCAATGGATTGGCCTCGAGGCAAAACATTACACCACAAACTTGCCCCCACATAGCCTTATATTGTCCTCCATGCTCCAGATCAGTGAGTAGGTCTGAAAAGTATAACTCATTTCCTTCACAAGTCTCTTATCAAATAGAGCATATGCAACCCATTATAGATCTAAGTTGGGGTTTTTTTCTTCATGCACATCAATCTAGTTTGATCACCAAACCAGCTGTTATGAATACAAATATCCTTTTACAGGAGAAATCTCCTAAATCATGCATTAGGGTAAGGTAGGCATTAGTAGTGGACAAAATTATGAAGCTCAAAATAAAGCTCCCCACAACTCACATAGTGAATAGGCAAGAGCACAAAAAAAAAGAATTTATTTCAGCAAAACCGCTATGACACAAAAATAAAGTGAACCCCTAGCACAAAATTTATTTATATTTTATAAAAGGCACAGGCACATAAAATAATACTTGCTAGAATCTCGAGAGCCAACAACTACCTTGGGTGAAAATCGACATTAAATGGAGCTAAGAAGAGAACCCAAAATGTAGCTCTATAATTTACTTCTCGAGTCACTCCCTTCAACAATTTTGCCTCCGTCGGGTCTTTCTGTTGAGTGACTTCTCCCTTTGGCACTTTTACCTCTTTCGGGTGACTTCTCCCTTTGGCACCTTTGCCTCCGTCAAGTGACTTCTCCTTCGGTACTTTTACCTCCATCAGGTGACTTCTCCCTTCGGCACTTTTACATCTGTCGAGTGACTTCTCCCTTTTGGCATTTTTACCTCCATCGGGTGACTATGTACCATAGACTCACCGTATAGTGATTACCGTACGGTGAACCTCACCCGTATAAGGCATATCCAAACAATCTCCCACTTGACGAAGTATGGATTTACTCAAAACCTCAGACCAATGAACATAGAGAATACAGAGAAACATGGACTCTAAAGCCCATCAATGTTGATATACCACTAGAACACGAAACCATCAAGAATGAAAATATACCATTTGCACCATTGAGATACTTACATAATATTATTATCTCATTCATGGACGTTCCCACCTTCTACCATGCCACTACTACTAGACACTCATGGAATCTATCCACTAAGGAAATCATACAATCTGTCTCACAGAGAACCATAACTCTATCTCCCAAAGCACACAACCCTTGATCCAAAAGATAATCAAATGTATCAACATTTGTCACAATCATAGCTGAAATAGCACCCACATTAAGTGCTAATACATCCAACTATACATACCTCTAAGGTATACCAACATGGATTTCAAAACATCACCATATTCAACATGTTACCTACAGTCTCAAGCCTCAAGTGGAATACCTATCACATACATGCCAAGAAGCTCCCACTGCATAGGGAATATTAATATGATATGAATCCATTTAACATCACATAGAAGTGTAGCAAAAAACTTGTAGTACAAAGAATATTTGCAATACTGAGTAGCTATAAAACCAAGATCTTGCAAGCACACCTTTCACAACATATCTCCACAACACCCTTTATTATGTCCTTCTACACACACCTCTAAATACTAACTATGTCAAGTACATAATAGATGAATGCATTTTTAGTTGGAACTATTACTCACTCCAACACATACATCTCTAGCCACAAGATAACTTTACCATCATCTATGTTTTCATGTATCCATGAGCACCTATAACTGATCAACCCATGCCAAACTCTAAATGTAATAACCACATCATGAAGTACCAAGCAATTGATCACTGTACTCAAACTAAAACAAACTAAACCAAGATCAATGTCAAAATTACAACTGCAGAATTAGGAATCTATGATTACATTATGACCTAACACATCTCTTCCAAAGAGATTACATGTTTAACATGAACATGTCATACAGTTGTATCATTTCAATACTCCAAAACTAGTATCAAGAGTAAACTATGACAAAACCAACAGACACAATAACCTAGAAACACAATCAACACCTTTATCAAGAACTTCTTAAGCCCTTAAGATGTCACAATCCACCAACCAATGGTGAACTCATGTCACTGCCACTAACTCCCACTACACTATGGTGTCGAGTCACACATGGCATTGTGACAATCATTTTCTGGTAGGAGATCAGTTTAGCAAGTCATCTTCATCACTTTGAGAAGATTTAGAACTCAAAGAGTCATCCCTTCTTCTTATTCTCCTTCCAGTCCTTCCGTACATGACCCATTTACCCACAGTTCCAGCACTTCAATTTGGACTTATTTCCAGAAAACTTATACCTAGTCTTCTTGTCCTCCCATTTATCTCTATCCTTTGATCTGCCTCAAACAGAGGGAGCATCTTTTTCCACTTTAGAAGTCTTCCTCCACATCTCTTCTGACAAGAGTACAACTACCTCATCCATTTTTAACTGGGTAGTAGTACTTCCAATAGGCATCACCAAGTGATCCCACGATTTAGGTAAGGAACACAACAAGAGCATACAACGTTCTTCCTCACCAATGGTTATACCAATAGATGTCAACTATGTGATAACCATATTGAATGCATTCAGATGATCTAGAACAAATGTTCCTTCATCCATCTTCAAGGAGTATAATTTCTTTCTCAGGAAGAGTTTATTTACCAAGGATTTTCCTTGATAAATATCCCCCAACTTCTTCCACAAAGAACATGTAGATTTCTCTTCATGGACATTCAACAGAATAGAATCTGCAAGGTTCAACCTTATCAATCCTATGGCCTTTCGATCCGCTAGATCCCAATCTTCTTTCTTAACTCCCGAAGGCTTTTTGCAAGACACAATGATCCATAGATCTCGATCAACCAGCATATCTTCAACTTTAAGTTTCCACAACTCAAAGTTTGTGCCATTGAATTTTTCAATGTTTATTCTCCCAGATATACCTGCCATCTCAATTTCTAGATGAACACTTTGAAAAACCCCATTGCAAATAAATTGACACAATGACCAACCATACCCAACAAAGATTAAAAAAAAAGGGTTTGTCTCTAATACCACTTGTTAGGAAAGCAATAGTGTGGAAACACCTTCCTAATTTGCCAATTTACAATGGAAATAATAAAGAGTCCAAATCTACTACAGAATATTGAGATAAACAAAGGAAACAAGAACATAGAAAATGTCATGCACAAAAGATAAACATAGGAGACCAAATTTACTTGGAAAACCCTTTCGGGAAAAAAACCCACCACCCAAAAAACCCTCTAGCAACTTTGTATTACAGTAAATAATTTACATACAAAAAACTCTGGTTTTTTGTACAGGATCACAGGCTCCGACTATGTTACAATCAACCTGATTTAGCACACTCCACCTTCTATCCCCTACATTCCTAAAAAATCCCACATACATTTATACACTCTATGATTGGTTATAGAATTCAGTAGAACAACTTTCACTCCATGAAACGGTTACTAGCAGCCTTGGCACTCCTCTCATTGATGGTCCCTTTGGCATCAGGTCACTCCCTTCACCTCAGACACTCCCTTCACCTTGGAGACTCCCTTCGGTATCAAGTCACTCCCTTCATCCTCAGGTCACTCCCTTCACCTCGGATCACTCCCTTCGACACTTTTTCTTCCATCAGGTCTTGTTGTCAGGTGACTTCTCCCTTTGACACTTTTGCCTCCATCGGGTGACTTCTCCCTTTGGCACTTTTACCTCCATTGGGTGACTTCTCCCTTTGGCACTTTTTCCTCCATCAGGTGACTTATCCTTTGGCACTTTTCCCTCTATCGGGTGACTTCTCCCTTTGGCACTTTTACCTTCGTCGGGTGACTTCTCCTTTGACACTTTTACCTTCGTTGGGTGACTTCTCCCTTGGCACTTTTACCTTTGTTGGGTGACTTCTCCCTATGACACTTTTACCTTCATCATGTGACTATGTACCATGGAATCACCATTTGTGATTACCGTACGATGAACCTCACCCGTACAAGGCATATCCAAGGCCTCCATCTGGAAGGAAAGTGAGCAAGGAGAAAAGTGTGTGGATATAAAGAAGAGACTATGTTCCCTCTCTCAAAATATCACCTGCAGAATGTTTGCTAGCATAGAATACACTGACAATGAATTGAATGGAAGGAAAGGTTTTCAAAATATGGTTAATGAGGTATTTTTTGTGGTCAACATATTTTGCATTGGAAATTTCATTCATTTTCTTGACTGAATGCACTTCAAAGGAATCATAATCGAATGAATGTTGTTAACAAACTATTGGATGGGTTTTCTAAGAAATTAATCGATGAGGATGTTGATGTTAGATAGGGAAAAGGAAAGCCTAATGAAGAAGATCATGTTCAAGACATGGTAAACGTGTTGCTTGACATGGTGGAAACAAAGGGTCAAATAATCTCTCGAGTCTGCATAAAATGCACCATCATAGTAAGTTCAAAAATCAGATCTGATTACAAATAGTTTCAAAATATTCCGCTTACCCTATTGATCTATATTGTATATCAGATCACCAGATCCTTCTCTTCTTTTCTGTTACTATTCATGATGTTGAGTTCTTTTGTTACTATCTATTATTGTTAATGTAATTAAATATTCTTAATTACACTTTACTTAATCTTACTTAAGATAATGCATTGCGTAGTAGTTTGTACATGAGACACTTGAGAGTTTGTATTTCGTTTGAGCACATGGTGTAGGAGAAATTGCAATTTAGGTGGTGATAGTTGTTATCTCATTCCACTTTATGTGTGAGATCCACCTTTAGTGCTCTTATCACATTATCATCCTCTCATTGTTGTACAGGTTTGTACATACTTCATTTTACCATGGAGGATGATCCACCTTTGGTGGACATGTGATTATTCCTAGTATGATTGATAGCTTGTCAATTGCATATCTCCTAGTTATCATGCACTGTCGATATATTCAGAAACATCTACTTTGTACACGCCAATTTTTATGTAATTACCGATCATCATTGAATCCAATCAATTGAGGATCATATCATTTTGTCTCTCTTATTTGTGTTATCTATTGAGCTTTTAGATCTTGGTATTTTCATTCATTGCCTTAGGCAAATTCTTACAGGGTATTAGAGTCATAGAAGTTTTTATTGCATAGCCATTGGGGAATTGTTTTCTTCAAGTATTGGAGGGATACGATTCAGATTTGGAGTACCAAAAATTTTTGGGAGTGTCTAGGGAAAGAGCTAACCTGACCATTACGTCCGAGTGGCTATTCTGATAAATTTTGACGATACATTTTCTTATATTTTTGGCATATATTTGTTCTGGTAAAATGGAGCACTTATTTTATCAGTATAACAGAGCAGAGCTATACAATGTTTGGAGAAATAAATTTGTGTCATATTTGTACATCCTGATTAAATTGAGGAGGTACTAGGTACCAATTTCCTGACACCCACCACCAACTACCATCTTTTGATGCACACAAATACCATACAGATTATTTTTGTTTATCATGATAGGCCTTGCAAATAAAAAAGGGAATATTAATTATTTTCCCAACCGATGTGGGACTAAACTCCCACACTGATGGTCTTTTCGCGTGAAAGTAGCACCACCATCAGTTGTGAAAGTGGTGCCACCAACTTGACTTAACCAAGCTCGGCCCTCAACAACAAAGTGGGACATACCATCATGCCTAACTCCTACTCAACATACATGCCAAAATTTAGCAAATTTTCCACCGACATGTGCCATAGAGGCCATATCAGTGCTCCTCCACCCAATCATCACCTCATTATTAGGTATATGTGATTTTTTTCTGCAAAGTGTCAGAATACTATGCTAAAATTCATGCCCGTATAGATATCAAATCTGGGTTTTTGTTTTTACCTTGACAACCATTTGACTGCCAATTTTAACTCAATATTTGCATAATTATTTTGAAAACATAAATTTTATGGTCCTTTAGCTGTCAATTTTGGGCAATTGTGCACTACAGCGATAGTTGTTTGAATGTCAAATTGAACACACTATTTTTATGACATCATCATATTAATTTCTTTTAGACCTCTCACCATTTACAGTTTCAAATTTGTGGTCCAACTTTGGAGGGTCATATCCATGTGTATGATTTTTGTACCTGTTAAGAGAGACACAACACTTCAATAGATCATTGCATTAGTGAAAACAAGGCATTAGCAAGCATAGCAATCACCAATATTGATCTATTGCTTCCTATCTAGGAGGAGTATGAAAAATGACATAATAGCCCTCAGATTATGCATATTCCAATGACATATACAACCTAAGAATGGAAGATTCAAATGAAAAGTACTCTAAATGATTGAGAAACATGCATTCTAGCTCTAGGAATGAAGATTATAGCAATACAAGAAAGAAAGAAGCTAAAATGCAATATGAAAGTCCTAAAATATGAGCGACATGAGTTTTCTCCTTCAATCCTCCAAATGTGGGAAGCATAAGAATGCTTTCAAATCTTCAAAACTAGGAGCATTACAACAATATATTTCAAAAATCAAGGGCCATTTGAGCTCAAAATCCATCCTATTTATAGAAGAAATGGAGGAAGGGGAGAAGACTCTAGAAGGGCTGCCATTAATGAGAGTGTAAGACTCATTCATGAGGAGTGTGGAAGAGAATGTGTAAGAGCCATTAATGCTTCATTTATGAAAGAATTAATGAGGTATGGGTAATGATTTAAGAAGCATGGGTGAGGGTTTAAGGTCAAGCCTGATAACTTTGACTTTAGGGGGAGGGTTGAATTCCTAATCACAGATTTAGGAATGTGACAAGCTTAAGGGTAGCTTAGGATTATGATTAAGGTTTAAGACAGATGATTAAGGAGATAGAGATGGAAGGAGAAAGAATGAGTGGAGGGGGGATTAGCTAATTAGGGTTAATTAGTTAATTAAGAAGAATTAGCATGTGAGAAGGGGTTGGGATGAGTTTGAACTCATGGTTAGGTAATTGAGATTGGTTAGGTTAGAGGGAATATTAATGAAATAAATTGTTGTAATAACATATTCACTCAATAATAGGGATTTAATTAATCATTTAAGGTTTTGATTTCTTTGTAATAAATAATTAGGACTATAGCCAAATTGAATCAATTGGGGTTAGGGGATTGTTTTTACAGGTGATGAGGTATAATTAGGATTTTATTTAATTCCTTTTAAATTAATTACCTTAGCCAGGTATTGATTTGAATTGAATTGATTGGTTTGATTGGCTAAGATGATTAATAAAATTTAGTGATTAAATCATGTAGGAGATTAAATTTGATTTGAATGAATTATGCTAGCCGATTGAAGAGTTGTCTGGACATAATTTGGGGTATGATCACACCTAGGGAAAATAGGGTCTATGGTCAGAGCAGACCAAATTTAGGTGGTTACATTTCCCCCTCTTTGAATTGTTGTGTGAGCAGCGCATTGATTCAAAGAAATTTTTTTATGTTGACTTCAGAAAGATTGAGAATTTTTCTTACGATCGAACAAAATGCCTGATGAGATCATTCTCTCACTTGATCGAACTAAACTAATAGTATTGATTTTGAACTTGGTTTTCATCCAAAGATCAATAAAATATCTTAGAGATATCAATTCTGAACTTCATTGTCCTCCAAAGATTGATAATACTAATTCTGAACTTGGTTGTCATCCAAAAGTCAGTATGAAGCTGCTAGGAGCTTAGTAAGAATCTTTAAAATGAGGAAACACAAGATATCCAGCTAATGAGAACCAAAGCTATCTATCCAATAGTCCTGACTTAGTCAAAAAAACTATCATGCCTATAGTTTGTTTGATAACAAAGTCATTTTTAATGTTGTTTCAAGCAAGAATTTGATTGATAAATAGGGTGATCATGACCCCTTGGGAATGAAATCGAAGGAAAAAGAATAAAAACCCTATGTTGAAATGATTTGTCACTTGCAGTGATCGGGTAGGGGAATGAAAGAATAGATTTAGAAGAAGTGAAGAAATGAAGGTGTGTTTTGAGAAAACACAATGTTACCAAGGTAATTACATTTAATATGTGAGTTCGGTTTTGTTCCCAATTGATCAAAGATTTCGGGAAGCATGGGTATGTAAATATCTTAGATTTTAGATGAATTAAAAATAGAAAGGAGTTTGAGCTCAAATCCTTATGTTGTTTTTTTTCAAAATGAATCATGCAATCTCTAAATGCATCTATATGCAGACTCTTAGGACTGTCACTGATTTATAGATATTGTAATATTTTTATCATCATTGGGCACTTTTCGAAATGGATACCACCTGATAGTACAACAATCACTAATACCCACTGATATTATGAAAGTATGAATACTATGTTTATTGGATGTAATGTCAGAAATAGACTTAGGCATCAAGGTATAGAAGCCAGGATGACAAGTTAGCCACTTTCCTTTTATTATATCAGAATCTATATAAGGTAAGATATTGGACCCGTAATGAGCTTGAAAATTCATATCCTTGGGTACATTATGCTTCGTATACCTTAGTGAGAATCTGAGTTAGAAAACAGACAAGGAAATTGTTTCAACCGCACCGTAGTTTACACATAACAAAGATTGAGATATATGCGGCTATCCACTAGTGGTGGTAGCTCTTACCATAAACATCCAAGTTAGGTGAAATTTATAGGATCATTTGGAACAATCACCATACGTAGAAAACCAAGAAAATGTTATGCCCCTATCCTTGTGACTCTTTTTCTTTGCGCAGACATCATGGAGTAACTCGAAAGACATAACAACTATCAATTGTGAATCAATCAAATAAAATTCATAACTGCTTAGATGCCCCTATTTAAATCTTCATCGAAACATAAAAGAGTCATAATCAAACCAAGAGAAAACTGTGTTTAGGTATTATTGAGAAATACTATTGATTCATTTTTCAAGCACAATATAGATTCATCAATCAAAAAGTTGGAATTCAAGAAAATATGTGTTCCATGTCTGTGTATAACTTTGTTCTTGTTTACAGTAATCCAACGTAGGTCTTAGGAACATTGTTCATGTTAGTGCAGTATTTGTGCCAGATAGGTGGTTCATAAAGATGCACCCTTGTTTCGTGAAAGTGACAGTTTGGTGAAAGCATCGAGATGCCCCCAGTGTAGAATGATGTGTTCCCTAAGATAGAAATGTAGACAAATCCCAAGCAAGGATAAGATTGTTGTAAGGAGACAAATTCAACTTTTAGCATAGGTGTAATCATGAAGGTCTAGTGTTAGTAATGTATTGATAGATAGAGCATAGAATAAAAGTGACGCCTGATTACTAGGTTTTCACCACTTGGAAAAACTTTTTCACTCTTTTTGCTACCAGGATGCCTATTTTTACCAGGTTTTTATCAAGGAACTTTCTCTTTTTCAAAAAAAAATTTAAAAAAAAAATGTTTTTTTAGTATCAAGGTGCCTGTTTTCTAGGTTTTCACCAAGGATACCTTTTCTTTAGGACTTTTTCCACTATTTTTGGATTTCTTCAAGATCAATTTTCTGAATGTTTTTGGTATTTTCTAAGAACTATTTCACTGTACAGGCTCTGCTAGCTGCACATCAAGCATAGAACCACTTCAAATTTAGAGTGTTGATAAGATCTGGAAGGACGTATCCCTCAAGTGTAGCCAATTGATAAGCTCCAGTCCCAAAAGTTGCAATGATAACATAAGGTCCCAAATAGTTAGGTTTAAACTTTCCCTTCTATTCTCTATTAGGCTAGTTCTTAGGATTCTCTTTTAGGAAGAGATCCCCCACTTGAAATTTTTATGGTTTGACCTTTTAATTGTATCCATTGGAAATTCATGCTTGGTACACCTTCAGATGATCAAATGCTTGTTGCCTGCACTCATCAAGTATGTCTAAAGAATTCACCCTTTCGATGTAGTATTTCTCATCAGTAACAAGACCTTGTAAAGATATCCGCAAAGATGGGATTTCAACCTCAATAGGTAGTATTGGTTCAATGCCATAGACTAAGGAAAATGGCATGACTCCTGTTGGTGTTCAGATGCTTGTTCTGTAGGCCCATAGTGTCGGATTCAGTTGTAGATGTCAGTCTCTGCCAGACTTACTTACAGTTCTATGTAGGATCTTGAGAATATTCTTATTAGATACCTCAGCCTGTCCATTACCTTGAGGATAATAGATTGAGGAGCAATGTTGAGTGATGTGGAACTGTTCACAAAGGTCATCAATGTCTTGGTTTTTAAATTGGCCCCCATTATCTGTTACAATTGAAGAGGGTATCCCATATCTACAGATAATGTAGTTCAATATGAACATATCCACCTGTTTGCCAGTGGCTTTGATTAACGACATGACCTCGACCCACTTCGTAAAAAACTCAGTGGCCATAATGATGAACTTGTGTCCATTTGAAGAATTAGGATATTTTTGTCCAACCAAGTCAAAGGCCCATTGTTGAAATGGCCAATGTGTAATGAAAGGTATAAGTTCTCTGGTAGGAGCATGGATGAGATTTCCATGTGTCTGGAATTTAGGACAGGTTTTGGAAAATTGAATAGCATCTTTTTCCATGGTAGGCTAGTAATAGCCTTCCCTGAGCAGTTTCTTTGCTAGTGAAAATCTATTTGAATGTTGATCCACATACACCTTCGAGGACTTCTTTTAATGCATGATCTGACTCTTCGAGTTCTTCACATCTAAGAAGTTTACCATCGAGACCTCACCGATACAAGTTATTAGTTATGAGGACATAACGTGATGATGTCCTAATCAAGGCTCCTTTTTCATTTTTGGGTAGATTATTGGGAATGGTTTGGTCAGTTAGGTAAGCAATGATATTAGCAACATTGGTTTGGGTGTTCAAAGCATAGATTACTTGGTATTCAGGGGTATCAAAGGCTAGATAGGATAATTCTTCCACCAAGAAGTCATAGAGGAATTGATGTTCCTCCAGTTGTAACATGAATTCTAATGTAGGCATAGAATCTATAGCTTTGTTCTGGGTATCTGTTGGAATGTGATGAAGACAAAGTACTTCTTTAAGTCGTCAACCAGTTGTTTGTAGGGCAGAAACTTCTCATATTTCATTGGATAATATCCACTGACTTGATTGATAATGAGCTGCGAGTCACCATATACATGTAACTCTACAATATTCCATTCCATGGAAAGTTTAAGACCGTTTACCAACACTTCATATTCAGAAATGTTATTTGTGCATGGAAATATCAATTTGTAGGACTTTGGTATTTTGTAGCCTTGAGGAGTTATGAATAGAACTCTTGTTGTAGAGCCTTGTTGCATGAAATAACCATCAAAGTACATCTTCCTTGGATACTCAGTGAGGTGCATAATTTTTTCATCAGGGAACTCAATTCTTAAAGGTTCATCATCTTGGAGTGGTGAATTAGCTAATTGATCTATGAGGACTTGTCCTTTAATAGCCCTCCTATCCACATATTCAATGTCAATTTCGCTCAAAATGAGGACCCACTTTACCAAATGTCCTGTTAATGTTGTTTTGCTTAAAAGGTATTTTAGAGGATCAATCTTAGCAATGAGCCTTATTGTATGTGAGAGCATGTAGTGCCTTAATTTCTATGATGAGAAGCTGACTGCTAAGCATGCTTTCTCAATAATGTTGTAATTGAGCTCATAGGAGACTAGTGTTCTATTGATTTAGTAGATAGCTCTTTCTTTCTTTGTTTCATCCTCTTGTGCGAGAAATACTCCTAGTGATGTAGCTATAGCAGAAATATAAATGAGCAATGGCTTTCCATGAATAGGTGCCATAAGAATAGGAGGAGTAGCTAGGTACTCTTTCAATTCTCTGAAGTTGGCTTCACAGCGTTCATCCCATTTGAAGGTGACCCCTTTGTGTAGCAATATGGTAAAGGGTTTTTCTCTATTGGCAAGTTGTGACATGAACCTCCTGATCAATGGAACTATTTCTAGTATAGCTTTAACCTTTTCTAGGTCTACTTCAATTCCTTTCGCTGAAATAATAAACCCTAAGAGCTTTCCTAATTGAACCCCAAAGGCACATTTCTTGGGATTGAGCTTGAGTTGAAATTGCTCCATTCGATCCAATATTTTTCTTAAGTCATCAACATGAGTGCTCCTTTCGTTGTATTTAGCTAAGGTGTCATTCATGTAATCCTCCATGTTTTTATGCATCATATCATGGAATATATTATTCATGGATCTTTGACCCGTAGCACTGACATTCTTTAACCCAAATGGCATGACATTCCAGCAAAAGGTTCCCCATGTGCATGTAAATACAATTTTCTCTTGATCCTCAGGGGCAATTTTAATTTGATTATAGCCTGAGAAACCATCCATTAATGAATACATTTGGTAGCTTGTTGTGAGGTCTATGATCATATCAATATTAGGCAGGGGGAAGTCATCCTTAGGACATGCCTTGTTTAAGTCTCTAAAGTCTGTACATATCCTGATAGATTTATCAGATTTAGATACTGGAACCACATTGGAGATCCATCCTACGTAGGAAATGACTTTGATGAATCTAGCTTTCAATAATTTCTCTAGCTCCACCTTTACTATCAATGCAACACGAGGATGCATCTTTCTAAGTTTTTGTTCCACGGGTTTGGTCCTAGGAGCTATAGATAAGTGGTCCATTATTAATTTAGGATCTAGTCCACACATATCTGTATAAGACTATGCAAAGTTGATCTTCTTCTCTTTCAGGAACTTAGTGAACTGTGTCTTCTCCTCTTCTGACAAAGATTGTGCTAGGTGTACTATTTGAGGATCTTCAATTGTGCCCAAATTAACTAGCTATGTTGGTTCTATCAGAACTGAAGACCTTTCTTGAAAGTGCTCGGGGAGGATATCAAGAATCTCATCCTTTGGTGCCTCTAAGAGGTTTTCACCATTGGATACGTCTTTTGTTTTTACTATTTTAGGATCTAACACTGCCACAACATGGTTTTCACCATCAGTTCCCTTTTTCTTTTTCTTTTTCAATTTTTGACTAAGAAACTTGATCCTCTTGTGACATGTTCATGTACCTTGTATTGGTGGAAGAAGGGTAAGGTTCACAACCGTTTAGATAGCAAGCCAAGGTGTACTCATTTAGAAAGTTGAGGATAGGAGTAGGATTTGTATTAGTCATATCAATTAGATCTAGGTTTATCAAAGATAAGGAATCAAACTCTGGGAAGGATAGCATCACATTAGCATCAAGACTATTAACTAACATGACATGTTCTATTAAGTTAAGTTCTTTTATGTTTAGATCAATAAGAGTTAGATCATCATAAAAAGGGTCATTGTTAGTTATATGTGCACTAAACTCTAGTGACTCGTCAGTAGAAATTTCATCATCATCTCTCTATAAAAGGAGGCTTCTTGCTTGTTTCCTCTGAAGTTATTCTAGACTTATGAGAACTCCAATCTCTCCATCAATGATTGGGGGAAGGAACCCTTCCTCTGCTTGAGGAATATCAATATTGTTGGGAGTAGTGTTATAATGTTTGTTGGGTGTTGATGGAGTTGCAGACATGTGAATTACATCTATTTCAATGTCCTTTTTGGTGACAGATATCTCATCCAATTCATCATCATTAGAGTCAGTTACTTCATTGTCGGACTGGTTCAAGCATTCTACAATAGTTATCTGATGTACTCGATTAGCCACCCATGGATCAAAGTGTGGTAAATCAAGGATATGTTTGATTGTGACTAACTTCCCCCAATCATGATGTGAATCCTATTATCAAGGTGTGTCTTCAGTAACTATTGCTATCAATGGTATCTCTGGATCATCCTTGTTGTGTCTCCTACCTCTTGAATAGGAGCTTGTGTTAACAAAGGTATGTGAATGTCTTGTGGTACTTCAAAGCCTGGTACATAGTGCTCTCCTTGGTAGTCAGGATTTTCTATGCCAACATGTAATAACCTTTCATAGGACCATGATTCCAGTTCTATCTCTTCTATTTCATTACTCCCTTTGTCAGAGATCAGACTATATTTTGAAGAAGGTTTGTTAGATTCATTATTGAAACCTAGTCCCATTTTGTCTCTGGTATTCCTGAACTCCATGTGTATAGGTTCAATAAGTCCTCTTCCTATGTTTCTTAGAGATCCTTTTCCTTTGTATCCCATTTTCTTGAGGAGGTCGTACCCTTTACCATACTATTCTGGGGGTATTTCTACATGTTTGACCTCAGCTTCCTTTGGTTCTCCTTTTTACATCCAGTCCAAGACTGCCTATTCTTCTAGGTTATCTAAAGAAGATGTGGATGCCTTAAACATGCCAGTTGCTTTGTGAATTTCTAGATCTTTAGATGTGGTAGGTGTGAATGACGAGGAAGGTCTTCCATAGGATCTTGGTGATATTGGTAATTTTGTCAGTGACGGAGTCATGTCCAGTTTGTATTCTCCCATACATGTTTCTTCAAGTTTCAAGGTTTTTCCAAAAAATTTCATCACCATGTCTTTGGTAGTCTCAGGAGAAATTTCATCCATATATTCCTTGTTAGGTGGGATCATACTTCCTTCCTTGATATTTTTGCAAGTATAATTAGCATCTACATGAATTGTTACTTCCACCCCATTATGTGGGAACTTGATACACTGGTGGTAAGTAGATGACACAACTTGAATTTCATGGATCCATGGTCTGCCCAACAAGATGTTGTAGGCCAGGGGTAGATCCAGAACTTGATGGATGACATTTCTTTCAATTGGTCTGACTCTGATGGGTAGAACAATAAGACCTTTAAAGGATATTTCTCTCTCATCATAAGATTTTATAGTGATTTTTCTTCTAGAGTCAATGGTCTATTCTGAAAGACCCAGTTTCCTTATCAGATTAAGGGTAAAAATATTCAATCCTACGCCTCCATCTATCAACATGCATCTAACACAGGATTTATGAATGAGGACTTCAATATGGAGGGGTTGATTATGTGGATGTGTCAATGATTTATCATCCTCTTCAGAAAAGGAGAGGTAATGTGGTGTTGAAATGTGATTGACCATCGCTTGGAATTTATCTATATCAAGGTCCTTTGGTACATTTTCAGCATGTAGGGCTTGTTCCAGTATTTCCCTATGCACTGTGGAAATTTTAAGCAACTCAAAAATTGAAAATTTAGTAGAGGTTCATTGCAATTGGTCAACCAAGTCATACTTTTCTGTAGGAATAGTAACCATGTGTTTTGTTGCTGGTTTGGGGATAGTAACAATAGGAACCTTGGACGTTGATGTTGGTTTTGAGGTAGAATTTGGTCCTTTCATCGTGACTTGTGCTTGACTCCAAGTCACCACATTCATTTGGAAAGAAATACCTTTGATTGTGACCACATTAATTGATTCCTTTTTAATGTCTAGAATATTGATCACATTATCATTATGGGAATAGGTGTAGTTTACTTCATTTCCTTTCCCTTTAGATGCTTCCCCTTTCTCATAATTAGGGAATGACTTGTTAAATGATGTATGATCTTCGTTAGTGGTGTGTCCTTCCACCTTGATATTGCCTCCTTCAATAAGTTCTTGGATAACATGTTTGAGTTTAAGAAAGTTGTTAGTCTTGTGTCCTTTGTTTTTGTCAAAGACATAGTAAGAATTGTCATCCCACCACTTTGGTTTGAACTCTGGCTCCCATGGCTTGGAATCTGGGATTGTGAGAACTTTGTTGTCTAATAGTGTCTTCAAAATAGTTTTAAGAGGCTCTCCCAAAGGATTAAATGTTCTATGAGGTTTGGAAGTCCATGGTTGACCCTTGTAGTTATCATTGTTTTCTTTAGGTATGGGGGTTGTTACCTTGGCATTTTTTCTTGCGTGCATGTTGTTAGTCAGATTGAACACCTCAAGTTTAGAATTGATATTAGAGGCATCCACTACTCCATCATTGACAACATTTTTTTTTGCTTCCACCATTTAGGTTTGTTGGAGTTGTTATATTTGTTTTCACTTTGAAGAGTGATCTCCCCCTTTTTAACCATAACTTCCTCAATACAGATGGCATTTTTTATCATCCTATCAAAGCTAGGGGAGTCTTGCATTTGCAATGCGTAGTTTAACTCAGGTACCAAGTTATTGACAAAGATTTCCATTTTCTTGAATTTGGGAATATCTCTTAAATACCATGCAAAGATTCTCCTCCACCTTTTTAGAAAGTGTGTAAAGGATTCCCTAGTCTTTTGTTTAGTTTTGCATAGATCCATCATAGTCACATCATCCTATATATTATACGATTATTGTTGGATAAATTGTTGAAATTAACTCCTCAAAATTTTTGACCTTAGGTGTAATCTTTGAGAACCATTCCATGGCATTGCCTCCTAGACTTCTAGGAAAAAGCCGCATGAGGTAAGTAGGTTCATGCATGTACTCTATGCTAAGAGCACAAAATTCTCTGACATGGTCATGTGGATCAGTCTCTCCCATATACTTGTCATATTTTGGCCTTGCCATGTTGGGAGGGAATGGAACCATAGTGATACTCTTGTCAAAAGGAAATGGACAAATGGAGTCCACAGAGTATTTTGTCTTGGGTTTAGCCTTCTCCTATTTGAGAGTCACAAGCTCTGTTTGCATTAAGGTAAGTTGTTTGGTGAGAATAGAAATAGGAGTCGGTACCTCCTTTTCCTTTAGTTGTTCTACATCATAATCCTTGGGTAACTTTACATTAGTGGATGCTAGATGGAGAAATTATTTCTCTTTATCTTCATCAATAATCTTTTGCATTATCTTGTGGAACTTCTTGCTCTGTTTGAGTTTATCGTACTCTTCTTCAGTGATGTCTTCCTCACTGCCTAATTCAAATATAGGACAGTCAAATGTGGGTTATTCTTCTTCATCGATATCTTCGTGCTTTTGGTTTTTTCTATTGTCATATTTGTCAAAAGCCTCACTCCATCCATGAGTGGAACTATCCATTTTTGGAGAGTCTAGATCAAGTAGGGAACTATGAAATGTTTCTCCTTGAAAGTGTAGTAATTTAGGAAGTACTCTTGATCCTTTAGAGGTGTACTTGTTGCATCTTGTGTTAACCATGAAGTTGTATCTCAACTTTGTCAAAGTTTCCCGATAGTGTCAAGTATAATCTCAAATTGTTCGAGTGTATCTAGGTGGAAGTGTTGTTTGTGTTTTGGTGGAAGTAAATGATTCTAGCATCAAAAGGTTAGAATTCCCTGATAGCGACCTGGGAGTCAAGTTGTAAAAAGTGAATAGATCACACGTATTGAGACAGATTGTAAGAGTCTGACAGGACATGTAAGGTAGACGTCTAAAAAGGTTTTTGATACAGCCACAGTGAGACCAAAAAAAGAAATAAGGATAGATTTAAAGATTTAAAAGGGGATCTGACATAAACTATCTTCCTCTGAGAGGCACTGATGCAAGTTCCCACTATCAAATTTTGTCAGTTTTGTCTTGGAAGTGCGTGAAGTTTGTTTGATCAAAGATCGCGTTATGAAATTTTTCTCCGAGTGGAAAAACACATGTAGACCAAGGTTTGAATTTTGTTTCTTGTTTGAAGGTATTATCTTTTTAATGATTTTTAGTTACATCAAGCATTGTTTCAATGTTAAAGGGTGAACAAACACATCCTTATGCCCTATTTTCTAAGTAGACGATGAAAATCCTTGCTTGTTGACTTAGGTACACACTCAAATGCTAATCAAAATACAACCATCTCCAAGCATGAAATGACTCAAGTCATGATGTTGTATTAGCTGAATCCAAATGCAAGTAAGGGCACAATATGATGAGTGTCTTGGGGAAATTACTTTTTTCCTTGCACAAGGATTATTTCCCTTTTGGGGATGAATCAAGTAGTTTGTCTACAAAGTTCATTGTTTATGAAGGGGAAATTCATTCAAAACCATCTCCCATAGAATTTCACAAGGAAAAATTGAGGTGTATAGCCCTATGAGTACTTGAATATATGTTGTCTCGCAAGAAATATTCAAGCGGCTCCGCTCTACACATACCCAAGCATGTTCAAGGAATGATGTCAAAATTCATGGAACAAAAACAACTTCATCTTCCAAGGCTTTGGCCTACGAGGAAGCAATTATTTATAGTGAGTTGGAAGGGTTGGCGTAAAACCTATCCTCACTTGGGTCATCCTAGGAGATTTTTTCCTCAACTGACAGGATCTCTACTGTTAAATAAGAATACAAAGGATTGGCGAGCTTAGGATTTCTAGATTTCCGATTCTTCGAAAGAAGAAGAGCATACTCTCCTAGTCCATGTCATTTTATCCCAAAACACTTCAATCAAAAGTTCTTTCCCTCAAGATATGTTGAGCTCGATTTAGATATTCCTAAGTTAATGAAAATAGAAGTACTTGAAAGAAAAGTTGGATTGTTTAGTTAACCACAGTTCTTTAGTGCTTTGCTTGTTCAATTACTGATCCCAAATTGAATTAAACAATTGAACTTGTTCATTGAGCCACATAATTTTAATGTTTTGATTGTTCAGTTACTATCCAAAATGAAATTAAACTGTGTGTTTGTTTTCCTTATTCAGTTACTTCAAATTCCTTTCAAATCATAAATTGACTCATGAGTTTCTGATTTTCCTTCAAAAGGAAAAGAGCATATTCCTCTAGTCAATTTAGTATAAGATTGGAAAATGTCTGTAGTTTTGAAAGCGTAAGAAAAATTGAAGTCAAGATGAGGGATTGGAAACCTGTAAAACCACAAGTCAGTATCCTCTTTTTGCTCTCTTAGCTCTGACAACAATCTGCAAACATAAGTTACATTGCTAAAAACCGGATCACAATCATGAAAAAAACCATGTTAGCAAGTTAGAAATCAAATTTGTCAATGACAGAACTCTTGATACGAAAATGATAAAAGTTTGACCCCAAATGATACTTTTTACCCTAAACAATAAGCCTTTTACGCGAAATGATAACACATACCAAAAATGAAAAAGAAGCTACCAAAAATGATTTTAAGGCCAAATTTTACCTTCTAGAAATGCAGTGGCAAATGATATTAAAACTCTGGGAAATGATAAAATATTGACCGAAAATGATAAGTTGCTCCTGAAAATGATAAAAGATTGACTGGAAACTATAAGTTACTCCCAGAAATGATAAAATGCCTACAAATTTTGAAAATGTCAAGGGTAGAGAGAAGAATTTTGTAAAATTTTGGGAAATATTGCCCCATGATGGGCACCAAAGATGTGTGTGTGATTTTGGTACCCGTTAAGAGAGACAGAACACTCCAATAGATCATTGCATTAGTGAAAATAAGGGATTAGCAAGCATGGCAATCACCAAAATTGATCTATTGCTTCCTATCTAGGAGGAGTATGAAAAATGACGTAATAGCCCTTAGATTATGCATATTCTAGTGACATATACATGAACCTAAGAATGGAAGATTAAAATGAAAATTAATCTAAATGATTGAGAAACATGCATTCTAGCTCTAGGAATGAACATTATAGCAATACAAGCAAGAAAGAAGCTAAAATGCAATGTCCTAAAATATGAGCAACATGAGTTTTCTCCTTCAATCCTCCAAATGTGGGCAGCATAAGAATGCTTTCAACTCTTCAAAATTAGGAGCATTACAAAAATATATTTCAAAAATCAAGGGCCATTTGAGCTCAAAATCCATCCTATTTATAAAAGAAATGGAGGAAGGGGAGAAGACTCTAGAAGGGCTTCCATTAATGAGAGTGTAAGACTCATTAATGAGGAGTGTGGAAGAGAATGTGTAAGAGCCATTAATTCTTCATTTATGAAAGCATGAATGAGGTATGGGTGAGGGTTTAAGAAGCATGGGTGAGGGTTTAAGGTCAAGCCTGATAACTTTGACTTTAGGGAGAGGGTTGAATTCCTAATCACAGATTTAGGAATGTGACAAGCTTAAGGGTAGCTTAGGATTAGGATTAAGGTTTAAGATGGGTGATTAAGGAGATAGAGATGGGAGGAGAGAGAATGAGTGGAGGGGGGATTAGCTAATTAGGGTTAATTAGCTAATTAACAAGAATTAGCGCGTGAGAAGGGGTTGGGATGAGTTTGAACTCATGGTTGGGTAATTAAGATTGGTTAGGTTAGAGGGAATATTAATGAAATGAATTGTTGTAATAACATATTCACTCAATAATAGGGATTTAATTAATCATTTAAGGTTTTGATTGCTTTGTAATAACTAATTAGGATTATAGAAAAATTGAATCAATTGGGGCTAGGGGATTGATTTTACAAGTGATGAGGTATAATTAGGATTTCATTTAATTCCTTTTAAATTAATTACCTTAGCCATGTATTAATTTGAATTGAATTGATTGGTTTGATTGGCTAAGATGATTAAATCACTTAGGAGATTAAATTTGTTTTGAATGAATTATCTAAGCCGATTGAAGAGTTGTCTGGACATAATTGGGGGTATGATCACACTTGGGGAAAATAGGGTCTATGGTCAGAGTAGACCAAATCTAGGTTTTTATAATATCTTTCTCATTTTGATTCCTTTTCTTGTGTAATTTTTTTAATTTTGCGTAGAATATCTTGAAGTTTTTAGTGGTGGTTTTAGTTTCTTGCTTTAATAGACAAAGTTTGCATAAATATCAGTTTTTGGTGACGGTTCCTATCCAATCCTTAATTTTGCAACTTTAGAGGCTCCATTTAGGCTCATACAAACACATTTCTAGGTGCCATTTTTTTTTAAAATGCATAAGTTTTTGTCTACTTTTAATATATCCTATTAGTTATAGCCTTATTTAGGAAAAAATAACACTTTCAAATCTAGATCTTTTTCGGCCATTTATGATCATTGCAATGCTAGGAATTTTGTTTGATCCTTAGAAATGTTGATTTAAGTCCGATTTGGCCTCATTGAGGTGGGTGTAAACACCAAAATCAGAAGTCCACTTAGCTATTGTTTGGCAAGTGGCAATTATGCACACACTATATATAAAGTGCCAAAATCATCTCTTTTTTTTTTGGGGGGGGGGGGGGGGGGGTCTNGGGGGAGGGTGTCTTCTATGCTTTTGTCTCTTTCTCTATTGTGCTCTTTAATTTTTCATCATGGTGTAGACACCTCAATTTGATTAATAAATTTATTTAAATTTAGTCATTTGACTCACATTATTAATTAAATAATTACCTGTTATTTGATTAATTAATTTTATTCTTCTAGCCAAATTATTTCAATTAATTAGCTATAGTCCAAATAATTTAAATGGAAACCCATAACCATTTAATTAATTAATCCTTATTCTTATATTAATTTAAAAAAATAATTTCATCTATTTAAATTAATCCATGTATTCCTCTTTCTCCCACTTGGAATTAAATAATGTATTTAATTCCATTTGATCACATGATTCCTAACTTTAACCCCTAACTAAACCAATCTTCAAACACCTAACCCATGGTTCCAATTCAACCCAACCCCTTTATGCATAATAACCTCTTCTTAAGTTGGTTAATCACACTTAAATAGCTAAATCACCCTACACTCATTCTCTCTACTCCCATAACATCCTCCTAAGTCTCCCACTTGCCCTCTAATCCAAGCCTAATCATCTACTAAAAATTTGTACAATCATAATCCATGGATTAAGAGATCCTAGCACAAACCAAAGTTAACCTCATATCACATCCTCTCCTATCCCAACCTCTATCCCAATAATCTTCCTTAAATGCCTCTTACACATTCAAGTACATTCTTACACATTTTTCCCCCATTCCCTCTTCCCAAAATGGTCATAACCCTCAAGGATTGACCTTTGGTATGTGAGATAATATGTGCCTTTATGACATATCTTCCCAAGGCCATAATTCCTCTCAAGCTATCTCCTTGTGACACTTTTCACAAGGCTAAAAGTTTTAAGAAACACAATCCTTGTTCTTTCCTTCAAATGCATCTTGACCATTCACAAGAATTCAATCCTAGACCTCCATTTTCCATCATCTTTTCCTATAAATTGATCCCTTATTTCCCTCATTATCGTCCCCCATCTAGAGAAAATTCATAATGCTAGTTTGAGTATCAAAATCCTACATCATATCCTTATAATGCTAAAACTTGTACTCATCCATTGAATATCATATTGAAGCTTGAGCAACACGTTTGAGCACACATCCCATCTTTTTGGAAAAACCTATATATCAAGAAGGCTCTTTGGGTGCTTAAGGTTTTGCAACCTCTTGTTTCCTTATTGCTTTCTTTTGTCTAATCTTAAAGTTTATAACAATTTTAGTCATTTGAGTGCTTAACTAGTTTAGGTATTCATTTTAACCAATATTTTGTTGTATACATTTTGGCATGCTCAGTGGGACCCACTTGAAGGGTCATTTTCTTTATCTTCATCATCTTTCTTTGCAAAAACTAACCAAAAATCTAACATTTTTTGTTGTTTAAGTGCTTTGCAAGGTTTTATTTTTTCTTTTTTTTGAGGTTACAAGAACCTAGAGGAAACATTTGCATTCCTGGCCATATCTTCCAAATTTTCACAACAAAAAAAATTAAAACTTGGTGGGAACATGTGGACATGAGGCGGGAACGTGTGCAAACTCTGTGAGATTGCTATCCCACTGACTGGCCTTGTGTAGCCAGGTAGAGACCATTTTCTTCTATTTCTCCATATTTTTCTTATGTCTTCTATCTCTATTCTTTCTTCTTACCTGTCATTGGGAATGCAGGTTGACTACGTGGAAATGATGTCAGGCAATTGTATGCCATAAGGCATTTCATTCTAATAGTCAGTAATTAAAATTCAAAAATTTGTAACTATGCAAGATCACTTGTTGACCCTGTGGGAATGCTTATACTCAGTTCACCAGGCAAGATCAGTCAGATGGCAGGTATAAGTATTGCTTTCTATCCATTTTTTTAGCACTTATCCTTTTTTTCACTGATAGTTCTACGGGATCGTTGGTATGACCTGCGTGATCACCTTTCCATAGTTGGTGTTTTCTGTGTTGTGCAGTGATGGGGAGCTCCTCTCCTAGAGCCTTCTATCTCTCTCCAAGACCTTCACTTGGCCTTTCTTAGGGTCTCTTTCTCTACCCTAACTAGAGGATTCTTCCCTAATCCCCTAACTCCCTAGGAACTTCCCACCAACTTCAAACTCCTCTCTATTCTCTTCTCCATAGCTTTCTTACATCCATGGCTTCACTAGCCTCCTACCACTCCAATGGTAAAAAATCCTTAAGAATTGGTTTCGCAACTCCCCTTAGGTCTAATCCAACTTATATGGATTCAATTTTTTGAATCTTGCACCCATTTTCCAATCGAGTTCCAAGAATCAAGTCTATTAGGCCTTGTAGCCCTTTTAGGCCAATTAGAACTCCTAATAACTGAAAATGTGACTTTCCTACCAAAACCTCTTAACAACCCTAGAAAAAAACTACATATTCTTTGTGGGTTTTTCTTCCCCTTTAAGATTTTCTAGGTCTCTAGTCTCAATTCTATCTGTACAATGGACTTTTACCAAACCCCTAAAAATAAGGGTTTCAAGGGCATGAAGACTGGTCTGGTTTCTTGATCTTCTTCCACTAATCTAATGAGCTCCTCAGAACTCCTCCTTCCATCAAAATGTTTGAACCTCATGCCCCTACACTCTCCTAACACTAATTGGCACATACATGTATATGTTAAATGTGGCCTTCTTATTCAACAATACACTTCAACATAGTCCTTGTTCATCAGCCACATACAGAAGTGAATATGATTTATTCATCCTGCATACCTGTATGATTTGACATGTCACCCCCTATCTAGATGGGGTTTTGAATGGCTCTAAGAATGAGAGTCTCACAACCTAGACCAATCCAAGAATGAAGGATTTTTCTCGATGAATGCGATGCAAGATTAATCTAAGAATGAAATATGCAAGATTAATCTAAATGAGATTAAATTATGACATGATTAGAAATAAATGCAATGCAAGATTAATCTAAGAAAATAAAACTAATCTATTGAAAATGAGAGTTTAATAGAAATGAGATTATGAACTATAAAATGCAGCAACAATTCGTTATTCTAACAATGCATATCTTTGAATGAGAAATGAGAGTTCTTTTATAGACTGAGAGTCTGCTTGGAATAGAAATTTTCCTTTTGAAATAAAATAGATAAAAAAGCCAGTTTAGATTAGCAATTTTTCTTTAAAAGAAAATTATGAACTGTTTTCTCTTTGTTTTTAACAGTTTTCTTTCTTGATTTTAACTGTTTTCTTTCTCTTTAAAGCATAGTTAATTCAAAGTTTCTATTTCTGAATTGGAGAGAAGATTTTTGAGAGAATATTTAATTAAATAAATAGAATATGACCTCATAAATGTATTTTGTCAATTATTTGAATAATTAAATTCAATTATTGAAATGATGATATTTATTTAATAATTAAATATTATTTAAATCTTTTTTATGTGTTTTAGCTAAAAGGGTTGAATGTAATTTAATTAAAGTGCTAGGACTTTATAATTAAATTAATTCAATCATAGGTTTTGTTTAGCTAATTGATTGATATTTAGGAATTAAATATAATGTATGATTAATGTAGATTTAGGATTTTTTGCATTTGACACTTAGGTCGAGTAGAGTCAGTCAAAACTCAGAATCACCTAGTACAATAGGACTTTGATGATTCAGAAGAATGAAAAATGCAACAAAATTGGTTAGGGTTGCAAGATGCCAATTTTGGGGTGTTACATTTTGCCCCTCTTTGAATTGATGTGCGAGTAGCACATTGATTCAAAGAATAGTCTGATGTTTGAAGCATAGAAGAATAGATTTTGAACATTGATGATGCAAAGATCGATTGATGAAGATTTTAGAGCCATCTCCAGAACAAAGCTTAACTTTCTAAAGTATAGGTTAGATTGCCAAGATGCTGGTCAAGTAGAGTTTTTGAGGGTCATCTCTAGAATGAAGCTTGATCCTTAGGAATCTGTGTTAGATTGCCCCGATACCTAATAGATTAATATTTTGAGAATCATCTCCGAAACGAAGCTTGATCCTCAAGGATCTAATTTAGATTTCTTAGATACCTAATAGATTGATATCTTTTAAAATACTTTCCCTAGAATGAGGCTCAACCTTTAGGAGTCAGGGTTAGATTGCCTCGATACCTGTCCATAAAAAGATAGTCAAATAGAGATCTTTAGGACTATCTCCAAAATGAAGCTTAGTCTCCCAATATCTAGGTTAGATTTCCCAGACACTGGTTAGATCGAGTTTCAAAATCATCTCCAAAATGGAGCTTGATTTTCAGGAGTTAGGGTTAGATTGCCCCAATTCCTAATAGATGATTTTTTGAGAATTATCTCCAGAATGAACCTTGATCCTCAAGAATCTAAGTTAGATTGCTCAGATACTTAATAGATTGAGATTTCAAGAATCATCTCTAGAATCAAGCTTGATGCTCAGGGATCTAAGTTAGATTGCTCAGATACCTAATAGATGACAAGATGTAAGGAAGAAAGATGCTCCTATTGATTGTGGAGTATCTAGTTTTGACTATGAAGTACAAGAACTAAACATGACCCAAGTGATGAGATACCTGTAGCAATGAGGATTTTTGAAAATTAGATCAGATTGATAAAAATATATTTGAAGTGATTTTAATGATGTAATCATCTTGCCCCCTCAGGACCGAAATAGAAAGATGACATTGTTGGAATAGTCCCAAAGGATAACTGAGAGGGGGGGTGAATCAGTTATCAGCTACTTTAATTATTTTATTTACTTAGATATCAATTAACATAAATCTAATGCACATTAAGATAACACAATAGAGAACACAATAATTTCAGTTACAGGGAAACCAAATAGGTAGAAAATCTTGTGTGAATTAGCACCCACAAAGAACTGTACTTGAGTATAATTATCCCTCTTAAGAGATCTTGAAACCCTGTTAGGAGTTGTTCTTTACAATGCAATAAGTACAGAGACCTAGTTAAAGGTCAGACCCTGTTAGGAGTCTTTTACAAGTAACCCTATTAGGGGTGAGGACTCACTGTCCAAAATCTCACTACTAAAATGATGAAGGCTGCAACCTTCAGTAGAATAGATATACACTATATCTGATAGATGAACTATTTGAGTAGACCTGTCTTGATTAGTTCTAGTGTATTGTATACTTCCAAGTCTTCTTCACATAGATCTTTTCTTTATGAATGAAATGACTCTAGTGTCCCAAAACAACAGACATTATGTTCTGTACTTTTTCTGTCTTTATTCTTTTCATTCACACTTGGCGTTCATCAAATGAACTACTATAAGTATATTCTCCAAAGGATGTGATCTTCATCGGCTCTAAGATTCCCTTCAATACTTCTTTATTTGGCCACATCCACCACCCAACCTAATTAGAAACACGCAACTGAGGCTGAATAGATGTGACGCTTCACAAAGTCGGCTCCACCAAATTAACTCCAACTTCATGATTCTGATAGAACATGTTTGGCACCTTTATTTAATTATCTTTAACTCATAACTAAACATGAATACAAACACACATATCCCAAAGATAGGTGCAACTCAAGAAATAATGTAATTATGTCGGCTCTTCACAGATATTCTTTAGTCTCTATAACTGTCATAACTGATTAGCGTAACTCAACTGAAACTTCATATCTAACTCGACGTGAATGCACATAGCATCTAGAACATGTATACACCATGGAAATGAACATGCATAGCTCTAGAACATCTGTACTGATAATTTCATATAGAACACTGCTGTATATTATATGTTGTCATCAATGAAAAACATACAATCAATTATTTGTATAGAAGAAAATCTCCAACAATCTCCCCCTTTGAAATTGATTGCAACATATGATGTTATCAACTCAAAGTGCTTCCTTATTTTTACAATATTCTCAATATCCTCATCAAAAGTTCCTCTTCACTGCTGCTGCTCTATATACTCCCCCAGAGTATATGCTCCCCCTTACTAATACTCCCCCTTTGACATCAATGACAAAGGGTGTTAAACACCATTAAGCATAGGTACTACTCAAGAAGTAGAGTAGTCAACCATTCATCAATCACCAAGGGCTAATGTTTTTGCTGCAAATTCTAATCAGACTCAGGAAAGGGAATTACTCCCAACTTCTCCCTGAGATACTCAAAAGTATCTTTTGATAATGGATTTGTAAAAATATATGCTAATTTTTCTTTAGTTCTCACATAATCCAACTTTACTTCTCTGTCTGCAACTTTTTCTCTTAGAAAATGGTATTTTATCTCAATGTGTTTTGTCTTTGCATGCATCATAGGGTTCTTTGACATATTGATAGTACTAGTGTTGTCATAGTGAATAGTAATAGGATAATCAATCTAAATACCAAAGTCTTTAATCATCTGTTTGATCCAAACCATTGTCGAACAATTCAATGCTGCTGCATCATACTCAGCTTTTGTTGTTGACTGAGAGATACAATTCTTCTTTTTACTTGTCCAAGTGACCAATCTGTCTCCAAGAAATACTGCTCCTCCTTATGTACTCTTTCTATCATCAACACCACCTGCCCAATCTGCATCTTTATACACATGAAGTTGTATATTCTTTGAGTTAGGATACCATAAACCATAGTCAATAGTCTCTTTTAAGTATCTGAATATTATTTTTATTGCTATTATGTGATTTTTCTTGGGTTTAGCTACAAATCTTCCAACAATTCCAACTGCATTAGAAAAATAAGGTCTAGATTGAGTAAGATATATGAGTTTTCCAATCATAGACTTATATAGGGTCTTGTCAACTACTATGGAATCATCATCTTTAGAAAGCTTGCTTCCTATTATCATGGGGATACTTACTGGTTTGCAATCTTCCATCTTGAAAGTCTTCAATAACTGCTTCACATACTTAGATTGATTTATGAATATGCCTTTGTCTATTTTTTTTACATTCAATCCAAGAAAGTATTTGATAGGTCCAATTATGCTCATTTCAAACTCACTTTTCATTTCTTTGGCAAATTCTGCACTAAGTTTGTCATTACCTCCAAAGATAATATCATCAACAAAAATAGCAACGAGTAGTAATCCTTCATCTGTCTCTCTTATGAATAAATTACAGTCTGCTTCTCCTTTTTCAAATCCTATCTTTGTTAAGTAACCATCAAGTCTCTCATACCAAGCTCTTAGGGCCTGTTTAATTCCATAAAGTGCTTTCTTTAATCTACATACCATGTCTAGTTTTTCTAAAAGTTTGAATCCTTCAGGCTACTCTATGTAGACTTCTTCCTTCAAGTCATCATTCAAAAAGTTTGACTTGACATCCATTTGATATACTTTTAAGTTCTTGAATGTTGCATATGCCAAAAACAACTTGATAGCTTCTAGTCTTCTCATAGGGGCAAATGTATCAGTGTAGTCTGTTCCTTCTCTTTGTGCATATCCTTTACATACTAATCTTTCTTTGTTCCTTACCATTGTGCCTTCTTCATTCATTTTGCTCCCAAATATCCATTTTGTTCCAATCACGTTCTTGTTATTAGGTCTAGGGACTAGTTCCCATGTTTCATTATTTCTTATCTGATCTAATTCTTCTTGCATAGCACTTTTCCAATCTGAATCTTTTCATGCATCTTCAACACTTAAGGGTTCAATCTGTGAAAGTAAGAATACCTCTTCATCAGCAGTTGAACCTTTTTCTCTAGATCTTGTCAAGAATTTTGCGCTTTGATCTCCAATGATATCTTCCTTAGAGTGGTATTTGGATGTGTATTTTGAGTTCTTAGGAGTGATACTTTCATCTATAATCTGTGATTCTTCTTCACTTGGTTCAGGATTGTTACATGAAACATCAATACAGTCAAACATTTCTTCAATAACTATGTCCTTATTAATGGGTCTGGGCTCATCTTCAATCATGGGAGCATAGTCATAATATCTTTCTTGAATCATAAACTTCTCATCAATATTCACATGAGTACTTTCAATGATCTTCTTTAATCTTAGATTAAATCATCTATAGGCTTTTCTTTTAGTAGAGTAACCAAGAAAAATACCTTCATCTCTTCTATTATCAAACTTGCCAATGCTATCATCTCTCTTGATGTAGCACTTACTTCCAAAGATTCTAAAGTATTTTATAGTAGGTACATTACCAAACCAAAGTCCATAGGGTGTCTTGTCTGTGCTTGGCCATAATTGTATTCTATTGATAGTATAGACTGTTGTATTGACTGCATCTCTCCAATAGGTATGAGCAACCTTTCCTTCAATCATGATAGTGCATACTATATCAAGTATTATTCTATTCCTTCTTTCTACAATCCCATTCTGCTGAGGGGTTCTAGGTGCACTTAACTGTCTCTTGATTCCATGTTCTTCACAATAATCATAAAACTAGTCAGAGGTGAATTATCCTCCTCTATCAGATCTCAGACATTTTATCTTTAGTCCAGATTCATTCTCAACCTTAGCTTTGAACTCTTTGAAATTCTCAAAATCTTCAGATTTGCCTTTTAAGAACGCAACCCACATCATCCTGGAGAAATCATCAACAAACAAAATAAAATACCTTTTTCTGTAGTAAGATCTTGTTTGAGTAGGTCGACATAGGTTTGTATGTATTAGATCTAATTTATTTTCTACAGAGTCTTGTTTTCTCCTGAATGAGGTCCTCACATGCTTCCCCATCACACATTCCCTACACATGGTTTCAACTAGTCTTGCAATACTTGGAAGGTCTTTTACTTCCTTTACATTACTTATCTTGACTATGTTGTCAAAATTGATATGAAAAAGTCTCTTATGCCATAGCCAACTGTCATCCACTTTTGCAACAAAAGAACTTACTTCTGAACTGAGCTGAAAGACATTGCCTTTGGTCTTTGAGCCTGATGAAATCATGTCTCCTTATTTGTTGTTAATGATGCACTAGTTGTTTTTGAGTTCCAATTGATATCCATTATCAAGCAACTGTCCAACACTTAGTAAGTTATGATGTAAATCATCAACATAAAGAACATCATCTATCTTATTCTTTCCATCTAAGGTGATATAACCTTTGCCTATGATAGGTTTGGGAGTGTTATCTCCAAATATAACCATGCCACCTTTGTATTTTTCCAAATTTACAAATCTATCTTTGTCTCCTATCATGTGGTGTGAACATCCGCTATCAATGATCTAGTCAGTTCTGATGTCAGCTTTTGAAACTAATGCTAGCTCTTGTCTTTTTTCTTCATCTTCTTTGTCCATTTCTTCAAGCATATTTTCAATGTCTTTTATGGCAATGAAACCAATTTCATCTTCTCCTGAATCATCATCAGTTACACCATCTTCAGCATGATAACATTCCTTAGCATTTTTAATCTGATCTGAACTTCTTGACTCTTATAGGACACTTGGAAGCAAAGTGACCAACTTTGTTGCATTAAAAACATTTGAATGGTAGCTGTCCTTCATATTTCCCTTTACCTTTCCTTTCTTTCTTGGAAATCATAGCAATGATTTCTTCTAGTTCTGTATCCACTTCTTCATTATTACTAGAGTTGCTTATGGATTTCTTTCTGTGGACTGAGGCTTTGAAGGATGTCTCACTTTTGGGTTCTGTCTTCAATCTTGATATCTCAAATGTAGATATTTTGTCGATCAAAGTCCCTCTCTTGAAGTCTTTTGAAAATTGCATAGTCTCATCTAAGATCTTGATCTTGCTCTCATAGTCTGTTGTTAGTGTGGTCATTAGTTTGTCCATTATATCATCCTCTGAAATTTCTCCACCATTCTTCCTGATACCTGAAATTGCTTCATTAATTCTTTCATTGTAGGCTCTAATGTTTTGTTTAGGTAGCATCTCTAAGTTGTACCTTTTCTTCCACGTCTTTCTGCGCACATTCTTTTCTTGGATTTCTCCTTCAAACATATCTTCTATGTATTTCCAAATAGAGTATGCTTTATCTACCTTCTTGATCTCAAAAAATTCACTGTCAGATAGGGCACTGATTAGGGCTTCTTTGGTGATTGCATTTTGAGTGAACACTTCCTTTTGTTTGATTGTAGAGTCTTCTTCTGCAAGGTCTTTCAAGGTGGCAACTTCAATTGCTTGAGTAGAAATCTCATAGATCTCAAATCCAACACATTTAATATGTGTTATCATTTTGTTATTCCAGTCAAGATAGTTTTCTCCATCAAACTTAAGACTCTCTTTCCTAAAGTATGCCATCTGATCTACCTTAAGCTGTTAGGCTTTCTCTCCAAGGCACTTGGCTCCGAAACCAATTGTTGGAATATTCCCAAAGGATAACTAAGAGGAGCGGGGGGGTGAATCAATTATTAGCTACTTTAATTATTTTCTTTACTTAGATATCAATTAACTTAAAGAAAATGCACATTCAGATAACACAATAGAGAACACAACAATTTTGGTAATGGGGAAACCAAATACATAAAAACCCCGGTGGGAATTAACACCCACAAAGAACTATACTTGAGTATAATTATCCCTATTAAGAGATCTTGCAACCTTGTTAGGAGTTGTTCTTTACAATGCAATAAGTACAGAGGCTTGGTTAAAGGTCAGACCCTGTTAGGAGTCTTTTACAAGTAACCCTGTTAGGGTGAGGACTCACTGTCCAAAAGCTCACTGCTAAAATGATGAAGACTGCAACCTTCAGTAGAACACATATATACTATATCTGATAGATGAACTGTTGAGTAGACCTGCTGTATTGATCAGTTCCAGTGTATTGTATATTTCCACTTATTCTTCACATAGATCTTTTCTTGATGAATGAAATGTCTCTACTACCCCAAAACAACAGACATTCTATTCTGTACTTTTTCTATCTTTATTCTTTTCATTCACACTTGGCATTCATCAAATGAACTACTATAAGTATCTTCTCCAAAGGATGTGATCTTTGTCGGCTCTAGGAGTCCCTTCAATACTTCTTTAGTTGTCCACATCAACCATGCAACCTAATTAGAAACACACAAATCAGACTGAATAGACGCGATGCTTCACAAATTTGGCTCCACCAAATTCACTCCAACTTCACAATTCTAATAGAACATGTTTGATACCTTTAGATAATTATCTTTAACTCATACCTAAACATGAATACAAACACACATATCCCAAAAATAGGTGAAACTCAAGCAATAATGTAATTACGTTGGCTCTTCACAGATAGTCTTCAGTCTCTGTAACTGTCATAAATGATTAGCATAACTCAACTGAAGCTTCATATCTGATTTTGCATGAATGCACATAGCATCTAGAACATGTATACACCATGGAAATGAACACACATAGCTCTAGAACATCTGTACTGATAACTGCATATAGAACACTGTTGTATATTATATGTTGTCATCAATGACAAACATACAATCAATTATTTGCACATAAGAAAATCTCCAACAGACATGTCATAATGGTGATTGAGAGCGATAAATCACAGATAGATGCTGAATTAGAGATCAAGAAGAACATAGAATAGATTACAGAAGAATTCAGAAGATTCAGAATCAATTTCAAGTGATTTTGAGGTCTAGTTGACCAAGTTTGACTTTTGATGAAAAGTTTGACAATTTTGAGAAAATAATGATAGGATAAGATTCTGACAAGAAAGCGACGTCAAAAAGTTGACTGCATAAGTGTCCGATTGCGTCGGTCCCAAAAAATTTAAAATGCAATTTTGAGTGATATAGGAGTGTCAGATTTTGATTTTAATCCTGAAAATGGATTGAGCATATAGCTAAAGATAGAGAGCGAGGATCAAACACTTGTGTAGTCATGATGAGACTAGGACTCTAAAGGAGAACTCTACAATGTAAAAATCTAGGGGAACGCAATGAATTGAAAATTTTATTGCTACCACAATGCAAGTATAGAATGAAAATGTAATCCTATGCTAGATGCAATTGTAGGATTTGAGAAATACAAATCCACAGAATGCCAAGAATACCTGCATGCAAATAACCTGTTACAAGAGAGAAGCAGAAGGAGGAAAAATCAGAACTCAGAAGTTACTCAAAAAGTGAGAGCAAAATTATAATATGAATTAATGAAAAAAGAATTACAAGGTTCAACCTATAAAGGTGAACAAAACCCTAAAGCCTAAAAAAGCTAGGTTGCACATTAATAATTAATAAAAGAATTAATTATTAATGCACCTAAGAGAAAGCTTAAGCACTAAAGAGTAATAACTTAATTAATTAAATCAACATGATTTAATTAATAAGCAAACTAATGTTACTCTAACACCCCCCCTTAAGCTAAGCGCAGGGGGTAAGCTAACCTAGCACAGCTATGAAAGCAAGAAATGGGTCCCGACAACAAGGCCTGATCAGGTACCCAATACAAGGAAATCTCTGTAAAC
>MU226588.1:1281661-1309065 GCA_018584345.1 Thuja plicata | reverse complement strand
TCCAAGTTCATAAATGAACCTTGTCCCCCTCTCTCTCTCCCATTCTTCTATAAATAGAAGCCTGTTTTGAGAGCAAATAAGCCTTCCATAGAGATCAAATTTGCATTGTTATGCTGTCATTTTCATGCTAGATTACATGTTATTTCATTTACATACTAATTGTTAGTGCTATTTCATCATTTTTAGAGCTATTTTGCATGCTTTGCCATCATTTATCTTGTTTTTGAATTAAATCCTTCATACTAGGTTGTATTGGTCACTGATTCAACAACATATTCTGAGGGCTGATATGTTGTTGGTTACACTCCTCCTAAGTTAGAAGGCAATAGATCGATTTTAGAGGGTTTCATATGTTTTCCATGTTTTCACTAACCCCATGATGCTAATACAATGATCTATTGATTGTTTGTGTATGTTCCGACAGGTACCCATTTACACACGAACAAGACCAAGTATCGATAGATAGAGCATTTGAGTATAACTCCAACTATAATGGATGTGAGAAATCTCAATAGTACGGCGACAGTAGGTAGACATAGTGAGAACCACTGGTGGCTGATGTTAGGGAGATTCTCAAGGAGAGAGAACTCAGTATAAGCTAAGTGATAGTAGACACATGTAGTGAGAACCACTAGTGACTAATGTGAGAGAGATTCTCAAGTGAAGAGATCATAGTACTAGCTAGACATCAGTAGGAAGACGCAGTGAGAGCCACTGGTGACTGATGTTAGGGAGATTCTCAACGAGAGAGATCTTAGTATAAGCTAAGCGATAATAGGCAGACACAATGAGAATCACTGGTGACTATCGTGAAGTAGATCCTCAAAGGGTAATAGGACAGTTCCCCCTAGACTAGGAGGGTTTCCCCGAGAGTATGACCAGTTTCAATCCATGTGAGTTGGTGTATTGACAGGAATTGAGAGCATGTGAAAAAGAAAATGCAAGTAGGAAAGAAAGAAAGTAGCAAAGCACGAAAGCAAATGTATAAATCCAAGTGGTGTTGTGATAGATATAGCAATGTGGAACAAGATGCACCTATTTACTAGGTTTTCACCTTCTTGGCATAAATTCTTTTTTTTCTACCATGACGCCTGTTTGCCTGGTTTTCATCAATGGCACCTTTTCTCTTTCTCTTTTTTTTTGTATTTTTTAATTTTTAAGTTTTTTTGTATTTTTGGAGTATATAATTTTTTTGGAGATACATATAAGCACCTATTGCTAGGTTTTCACTAAGATGATCATTTTTTGAGGAGTTTTTCCAATTTTTAGATTTTTAGAGATTTTGCAATTTTTAGATTTTTAGATATTACTTGATGTATGAGATGAATAGCCAATGATGGATGAAGAGGGTGAATGCAACCCTCAAGGATAGTCTCTTCAAGATTACCCAAGCTAGGGGAAAAATAAAATAGCAATGTAGGCTCATGGAGCGATGTTGTATAACATTTAGGGTAATGACCTAATGTCATGAAAATTATGTGGTCCAAAAGAGTGGACATGTCAAGAGACTTATAAGAACTTTATTTTCAATTTTGATCAAGACCAAGGGGTCAATTTCATAGGATAGGATATAGCTATGATCAAGGTAAAGGTTGATGGAGGTATAAGTGCATGTTTTGGATTATGATAGGAATGCACAGAGATAGGAAGGATAGGCTTGGGATAAGCAAGATCATGATAAGGTAGCATGCATGAGAGAAAGTAAATAGGTTGATGGAAGGGATCATGAATGTTAGGATACATGATGCTCATGGATAGGCTCAACCTTGTCAAGATCAGTAGAAGGAACATGGATGTTCACGAGCTAGCTAGATGTAAGATATGATGGGAGAAGATGACATAGAAGGAACTTGCCCCCAAGTGAAGAGTGAAAGTAGGAGGAATTATGCATGACACCTATTTTCTAAGTTTTCATCATGGTACTTTTCCAAGGTGCCACAAGAAGTGGTTTTCACCATAGGACGGATGGATTTATCTTTAGTTTTGCTACCAAGGTGCCTGTTTACCAGGTTTTCACCAAGGCACTTTTTTTTCATCCTTTTGATTTTATGGAGGAACTTAAGCTTCTAGCTCTTTAGATAGTGCTCCTCTGAATGATATGATATAATAGGCCAATGCTGCTAAAATTATTCTCATAGATGCTGATAGGGTGATGCTAAAGAAGATTGATATGGAGGATAAGGGAGATGGTAGTTAAGGATTTATGTGATGGATTCAATGAGAGGAATAGAAGGAACATGATATGGATGCATAGGAGGTAGGTGCAGGATATTGGATAGGGTATTGAAAATTTTGTGTAGGAAAGATCAACATAGACACACATCTTGAAGGATGGTGGAATGATAGAGGAAAAGTGTATGAAATAGATTTAGGTTTTGATATGGATCTTGGTGCACGAGGACCCAAGATGGATGAGTATGTATTCAAAACAATGGATTTTGGGACATGAGGACCCAAAATAGGTTTAGGAGATGAAAAATGTTTGAAAGGAGATGGAGTGGAAGCCTTTGGAAGCTTGGATGCCAATTCTGATTTTTCTTTTTTGTTCAAGCCTTTTAAGAGAGACTTGGGAATCCACATAACTTTTGCTTTTATTTTTGTATCCAAGTCCTTTAGAAGAGACTTGTGAATCCACATAGCTTTTGATTTTCCATTTGTATCAGATGATTTAGAACATAATTCTTTCATAATGGATTTAGGAACCCATATTTTCTTTGATTTGGTTCTTTGCTCAATGGACCTATGTGGTCTCTTGAATATTTCCTTTGTATTTGTAGTCACATGTCGATTAGATGGGACATAGTGATCTTCATATGTAGGTGGATTCTTGTATTGCTGATTTCTTCGTTGTACATCCAAATTGCTTCCAAAAGAGTTAGGAATTGTGGATGAATGAGGTTGATATGACTGGGTCATATGGATTGGGTGATAGGGAGAATTCAAGGATGCATGTCTTTGTTGATCTTGATAGGAGATAGGGTAAGTGGATGACAAGCTAGTTTTGATAGGCATGGTAGATGGAAGGAAATAAGGACCCAATATAGATGGAAGGTTTGACGGTCTCAGCTTTGGGATGTAGGGACCAAGAATGGATTTGGAAGATGGAGAAGAATGTTGCTTACATTTTAATGGAGGGATATAAAGTGTAGAGGGGATATCAACATCTTTAGAGTGAGTTGCATGACCAAGGCTCTTCTCTTTAGAATTCATCTTTATATCAATAGGAGCATGACTAGCTTTGATAGGAGCAATTAAAGCTTGATGGGATGTATTTTTTTGCAAGGGATTTATGCTCTGATCTTAACAAGGATCATGAGATGGTGTACAAAGGATACTTTTCTCTCAATTTTAATAGGTTCCTTAGAGATGGTGGAAAGAATATCTTGATCTTTCTTGGGAGATGGCTAATATATAGGAGATGTAAGAGTTTCTTCTGGGAAGAAATTGAAGGGGATGATAAAATCATCATGATACTCTTGAGATGTGTGACTTTGGTCAGCCATTGGATAAGGATGGATGGTGTCTTGATCTTGATCATTTTTAATATTTGTTTCTTCGCACATTGGATTTCCCTCTTGACATGGAGCCACTTCTATGGATGAGGTGGGAGTTTCGATATGCATGAGGGATTATTGAAAGGCTAATGGAGTATCATTTTGAGTAGGTATGATAAGCGTTGAAGCACATGGAAGCTTCGGGTCTATGATATTTAGAGCCTGAGAAAGGCTTGCATCTGGATGTTGATTAGCTTGGATCTCTTTTATAGGTAGTCCTTGAGAGTAAGCATAGTCATCATTAGGCTCAGTTCTTGATAGAGATGGGGGAGCTTTAGGAGATGGAGGAATAGTGGAAGAAGTAGATGGGATATGTGAACCATTGCTAGACATGGATTCCTAATATTGATCATGCTTGAGATTAGTAGCTTCACTATATGATTCATTAGGATTTTCCACTTTGATTATGTCGTCATAAAACTATTCTTGATCAAAGATGGGATTGTCATACCAAGATTTATCCATGTTGGAAGGAAGTGTGGAGATATGAGAATCATGATCAAATAGTAAAGGACATGTTGATCTTAATGAGGATTTGTCGAATGAAGTATCCTTTTCCTTCTTGTTCAATTCTTGAAGTTCATATTTCAAAGATTCAAGTTGTTTGAATAAAGTTGCCATAAGAATCTCTTCTTTTCTTTTAGACATTGTAAGATTGTCTTGATGTGCTTGCTTAGAAGATTGAAGAAAAGGTATGATGAATCAATTGATTGATTGACAGGTGCTGAGTTCATATCTAAAGTGTTGATTAAGTCCAAGACCAAAGGACAAAGGAGATAATGTCAAAATGAGACAGAGATAGCAATGACTCTAATCTTGAGTCAAGGTTGACGAACCTGCTTTTGCAACTCAGATAAGGATAGAACATGAAAAGATGATAAGATAAAAAGTCACTTGGACTAGCACAACAAAGTCATATTTTGAAACAACAACAAGTCAGACTGTCAATAGATTGCAGTCAAAGATAGACTAGTGATGATGTTGATGAAAGCATGGATTTGTGAAGATTCAGACAGAACCTTCACAACATAATACAAAATTAGACAACAAGGTGATAGATTTATAGAGTTCCTTAAAATGACTTCTAGTTTGCATAGGCATAAATAAGTTGATTTGATTGACCGACATTGTGATGATACCTAAAGTGTTATCCAAATCCAAGACCAAAGAGACCAAGAGATAAAGGTCCAACTAAGAAGGAGATAGCAAAAGACTTCGATCTGGAGTCAAGATTAAGGAATCTAATCTCACAACACAGAACAAGGACAACACAAGAAAAGATGATAAGATTGAACAAAGGGCTCGGTCAATTGGAAAGTGTAACAACATGAGATTTCAAGATAGTGATAGGTTAGACTAACAACAGATTACAATTGCATGTGAACTAGCAGAAGCGCTATGACAGTGCAAATTTTAGAATAGACTAAATGTAGTAGGATAGACCGATGAAGGACCAAGTTTTGACAAGTTTTTGAAACAAATTTGACATAGTTTTGATAGATTTTTGGAAAAGTTTCAAACAAGACAAGATAGGAAAATATCTAAAGTTTACAGTTTTCCAGATCATTTGATTGTTGTTGTTGTTTTAGTAAATACTCATGCAAAACACATCATGGAGATTGTTTGTTGTAAAAATAATAATAATAATAATAATAATAATAATAATAATAATAGACACACCACAATCCTAGGTAAGCCAGGGAAATATCTGTTGAATTCCCACTTGAACCGAAGTTCAGTCACGCCTACTCATAGCAGACAACTTAGAAGCTTGGAGGCACGAGATCCTCCTTATAGTGAAATCACTTCTCAAGCACACCAAGCTTTGAATCCTAAGAGAATCACTTCCCAAAGGACTGTTGTCTCTATTAAGAGCCGTGAAAATGTGGGACATCTTAGTTAGTCTCTGACCTTTTGCGCCAATAGATAGAGGGATTTTGGATACTATAACAAAAGTTTGTAGTAAGGGAATCCATTCAGGTGGTTGTGATCAAGTCATTTTCCCACTAAAGGGGGCTCTCTTAATCCTTTCAAGGCAAGGTTTTCACCTTAACAATGTAGGGACTTTAACGCACCACTAGGGTACTACAAGAGATTTTGGTTGCCACAATGAAATCACACCTGTCCATTGTGAGACTAATCACAATGGAATTTTTTATATACCGGTTTAGAAGGGCTTGGCTTTAGCTTGTTAGTGGTTGGACAATCCACTCTCACTGGCTCTATTAAAGCACTCGGGAGGTAGCCATGCTAAAATAATTATATGAGTTTCTCTTACACCCAAGATCCACAAAGGCAAGGGGAGAGGATACATTCATATAATTCTTAGGATTACAATCTAAAAGACACTTCAAACACATAAGAAAATGACAATAATGTTTTTGGATTTTTTATCATCCCAAAAGGGCGAGAGCATAGTTTCTTAACATCATTGCCATTCCTAAAAATACCAAATAGAAGTTTATTTTAGAAGTCTTGCATGTGGGTTCCTATTTTAATAAAATAAAACAAAATGCAAGCACAATGTTTAGTGCGCTATCGATCAAGGCAACTTGCAAGATGATTCGTTAGTAGTATGTGTTTTTAGTCTTCTTTTCAAATGTCCTGCAAACCACTATTAGGATGTAATCAACAAGATAAGTCAGAGAACAATAAATCCCAAAACTTGTCAGTGTTAAAAAAATCATAAATCTGATTGCATATTCAGAAAGTAGGTAAAAACTCATGCACTTTCATATATGATTGCACTCAAAAATGTTACCGTATGATCCCGTACAAGGCTTTGGAAGTTGCAAAATAGAGGATTAGACAGGCACAATGATGAAAAACCTGAAATTTATGATAAATTTATGACTAAAATATAGAAACTAAGAAAAACCCAAAAATATTTAGACAATTCTACCCAAAAAAAAAAAAATTGCACTCAATTTGGACTTGAAATGAGCAAGATATGATCATTTAAAGTTAGACTGCAAATTCAAAAAGCTCAATGGTGAAGGCTAAAGATTTTTCAAACCCTGCTAACATCATCAACCTATGAGTTTAAATTTGACAGTTTCGTGGCTATCACAGAAGGTCATGCAAAATGATGGTTTGACGGCCGTCAAATTTAACATAGTGAAAAAATTTGATTTTTTAAGATGTTTTTGAAAAATCTTCCTCACGATGTGTGCAAAGATGATAAAAATTCTACCTTTCTTTCCATGCAAAAGGGTTGTATGCACTACTTGGGCAAAAAAAATTGCCACAGATGTGACTTTGGCAAGATATGGGCGAGTTTACAGTTGTTTTCAACCGAAACGTTATTTTGAATGCAATGATGCAGTCATATTTGGCACAAAAGGAGAGCTTAAAAGGCGTTGAGATAATAATAGGCAGAAGATAGAAGGAATTTTCAAACTTGCTCCATGCTAAAACAAAGATGAAATGCATTGTTTTACCTGCAAAATCAGAGTACAAACATGATCCCAAGATTTTCAAAACTAATTCAAATTTGATGACAGAAATAGATGTTTTGTCCCATGGTGGGCGCCATAAATGTATACATTAAATGTGGCCTTCTTATTCAACTATATACTTCAACATAGTCCTTATTCATTAGCCACATACAGAAGTGAATATGATTTATTCATCCTACATGCATGTATGATTCGACCTGTTGTCTCCTATCTAGATGGGGTTTTGGATGACTCTCAAATGAGAGCCTCACAACCTAGACCAATCCAAGAATGAAGGATTTTTCTCCATGAATGTGATGCAAGATTAATCTAAGAATGAAAGATGCAAGATTAATCTAAATGAAATTAAACTATGACATGATTAGAAATAAATTCAAAGAGGGGCAAAATGCAACACCCCAAAATTGACATCTTGCAACCCTAACCAATTTTGTTACATTGGTCATTCTTCTGAATCATCAAAGTCCTATTGTACTAGGCTATTCTGAGTTCTAACTGACTCTACTCGACCTAAGTGTCAAATGCAGAAAATCCTAAATCTGCATTAATCATACATTATATTTAATTCCTAAATATCAATCAATTAGCTAAACAAAACCTATGATTGAATTAATTTAATTATAAAGTCCTAGCACTTTAATTAAATTAAATTAACCCCTTTTAGCTAAAATACATAAAAAGAAATTAAATAATATTTAATTATTAAATAAATATCCTCATTTCAATAATTGAATTTAATTGTTCAAATAATTGAGAAAATACATTTATGAGGTCATATTCTATTTATTTAATTAAATATTCTCTCAAAAATCTTCTCTTCGGTTTAGAAATAGAAACTTTGAATTAACTATGCTTTAAAGAGAAAGAAAACAGTTAAAATCAAGAAAACAATGAACTATTTTCACTTTGTTTTTAACTGTTTTCTTTCTTGATTTTAACTGTTTTCTTTCTCTTTAAAGCATAGTTAATTCAAAGTTTCTATTTCTGAACTGGAGAGAAGATTTTTGAGAGAATATTTAATTAAATAAATAGAATATGACCTCATAAATGCATTTTCTCAATTATTTGAATAATTAAATTCAATTATTGAAATGAGAATATTTATTTAATAATTAAATATTATTTAATTTCTTTTTATGTCTTTTAGCTAAAATGGGTGAATTTAATTTAATTAAAGTGCTAGGACTTTATAATTAAATTAATTCAATCATAGGTTTTGTTTAGCTAATTGATTGATATTTAGGAATTAAATATAATATATGATTAATGTAGATTTAGGATTTTCTGCATTTGACACTTAGGTCGAGTAGAGTCAGTCAAAACTCAGAATCACCTAGTCTAATAGGACTTTGATGATTCAGAAGAATGACAAATGCAACAAAATTGGTTAGGGTTGCAAGATGCCAATTTTGGGGTGTTACAATACCAATCATCTTGCAACCTCCATTGTTGCTGCATTTCTCAGTAACCCTAGCCAGAATAACTAGTACTCACCTAGGTCCTGATTGTTTTCAAGATTCCCCTACACACACATTCCACAATCCATATGTACAAATTATATACAAGGCTCTAATAGATTCCAAGTGGTCATGAAGTTTGAACCATGGGAACACCAAAGAAACTCATTCTTTACATGACTAGACCAAAACTGGCCAGTGAACTCACAGAAAACAAGAATTTAAATAAAACTTAACCAGAAAGTACAATATACCAAACTAATGCCACATATATCTTATAAATCACATTTCAGACACTATCCATTCATTAATTTAACCCATTCAATCCAATAAAGTGATGGATGATGGCTCTGTAACTTAATTACACTGTAAATTGCTTATTCTCAAACACCAATCCATACACAATCACCACTAACTGTCAGATTAGGGTTGGAAACACCTTTTATACCTCTATCCCTCATTTTTAAACCATCAGATTTGGATTTGGGCACCATAAGTGCTGATTCCTAAAAACTAGGAAATGTTGTCATGACAACTTAAAAAGTTGTAATGACAACTTTGACAACTTTTTGTCAAAATGACAATTTTCAAAGTTTGAGTGTCCTAATTGGTTCCAAACCTTACCAATTTACCTCAAATTACTAGAAAACAATAAAACCTTAAAAATATTCCCACTTTGGTACTTTGGTCAACCCTTTCACTTTTGAGTTGACTTCTAGGTTCTAGACCCCTAGAATCAACTAGACTTAACAACATCAAACCCTAACCTTTCCTAACACTAACCACACTTCAAAAAACACTAGGGACTTTATATATTAGTCCTTATACTTGGATGGTTGGCCAAACCAACCTACAAGACAAAATTTCTTAAGATCTCACTAAAGACCTTAGGGTGCTCCTGCACCATGCATGTTAGGGGGGTCAAAGGTACAGTTGGTGAGATTATTGTTAATTTTTAATTAAAAAAATTAACTCACTTTCATTTAGTGCTCTAAAAATTACCTTTTATGCTCCACATCATTTCACATTTCAAAATTGGGTTTAAAACTCAATTAAGTTTAAAATCGGACAATCAAACTTTACACTTTTATTGGGTGCATGCTAAAAATGAATAAAGGTGATAATTGAACAAGAACTCACACTTTTCTTTTTGGGCTTAAAAACTGAACAAGACAAACAAAACACTTTGAATTGGTGCATTAAAACTAACAATATTTTTAAGTTTGCTTATATTTTAGGACTTAGAAAACATTACCTAAATTGATGGGATAATTAACCATGTCCTCGAAGCCTTTGGTGCACTTGCACACATTGTAGAGTGCAACCTCACATTATACACTATCTTCTCGCACTGGCTCTTTTGGTCATTTGTGAAAGAGAAAAATGGTTGTGACTACTCAAAATTTTTCATTTAAGAGGGCCTACCATTGAGGAAAAAAATCTCATGGGAATGACCCAAGGGGAAACAAGGCAGAGCCAGCCTCTTCCGATCCATAATAGTCAAACACCTTTTTGATATTTAAGTCTCAAAAGGAAAATATATCTTATGCCTGGTGTCCACTAGGGTCTATATGACCTAAATAGTGTTTATACCACCATAAATCCTTTTATGATTCATAATATATCTTTGAATGAATGCACTTACTAAGAGCCAATGTCTAGAAGCCAAAAACATTTATATATTTGCTGAATCCAATTGGGGATTCAACAAATAGTAGCCTATCTAGCCTAGGTTGTAAATAGGTTTGGTTCTAAATATGCACTTTGTGCTTGATATACATGTTCAATTATACATTTTTTCCAAATAAATTCAAAATCTCACATAAATCCAACATTTACCAAGCCAAACGCTCAGCCCAAATTTCTAGTCCAAAATCACCCATGTCTCCAAAATTTTGTCATCCTACTTTAATAATCACGTCCTTACTATCATCCTCCATCATTTTCTTCTAGTGTCATTAGGTCCTCCATTTCTCCCCATATCCTAGTCTAGAAGATGTGCCTTTATGGTATATCTTCCCAAGCCCCTAAGTCCTCTCAAGCTATCTCTTTGTGACCCTTGTCACAAGGCTATAAGTTTGAAGAAGCACAATCCTTGTTCTTTCCTTCAAATTCATCTTGACCATTCACAAGAATTAAATAGTAGACATCCATTTTCCATCATCTTTTCCTATAAATTGAGCCCTCATTTCCCTCATTATCATCCCCCATCTAGAGAAAATTCATAATGCTAGTTTGAGTATCAAAATCATTGATCATACCCTTATAATGCTAAAATTTTTACTTATCCATTGAAGATCATATTGAAGCTTGAGAAAAACCTTTGAGCACACATCCAATCTTTTCAGAAATACCTACATATCAAGAAGGTTCTTTGGGTGCTTATGTTTTTGCAACCTCTTGTTTCCTTACTGCTTTCTCTTGTCTAATCTTAAAGATTATAACAATTTGTCATTTGAGTGCTTAACTAGTTTAGGTATTCATTTTAACCAATATTTTTTTGTATACATTTTTCCACGCCTGGTGGGACCCACTTCAAGGGTCATTTTATTTATCTTCATCAACTTTCTTTTCAAAAAACTAACCCAAAATCTAACATTTTTTGTTGTTTAAGTGCTTTGCAAGGGTATTTTTTTCTTTTTTGTAGGTTACAAGAACCTAGAGAAAAAATTTGCATTCCTGGCAATATCTTCCAATTTTGCACAACAGCAAAATTTAAAACTTGGTGGGAACATGTGGACATGAGGCAGGAATATGTGCAAACTATGAAAGATTGCGATCCCACCGAATGGCCCTGTGTAGCCAGGTAGAGACCATTTTATTCTATTTCTCCATCTTTTTCTTATGTCTTCTATCTTTTTTCTTTCTTCTTACCAGTTGACAGGAACAAAGGTTGACTACACGAAAATGATGTTAGGTGATTGTACGCCATAAGCCATTTCATTCTAATAGTCAGTAATAAAAATTCAAAAATTTGTAACCATGCAAGATCGCTTGTTGAATCTGTGGGAATGCTTATACTCAGTTGACCAGGCAAGATCGATCAGATGGTAGGTATAAGTATTTATTTCTATCAACTTGATGAGGAGGTTCCTCTCCTAGAGCCTCTATATCTCTACAAGACCTTCACTGGGTCTTCCTTAGGGTCTCCCTCTCTCTACCCTAACTAGAGGATTATTTTCTAATCCTCTAACTCACTGGGAACTTCCCATCAATTTCAAACTCAGCTCCTTACTCTCCTCCTTAGCTTTCTTGCAAGCATGGCTTCACAAGCCTCCTATCACCCCAATGGTGTAAAATTCCTAAGGTTGGGCTTTCCTACTCCCCTTAGGTAAAATTACACTCCTATGGATCAAATTTTCTTAACCCTTCAACATTTTTCCAATCGAGAACCAAAAGTCCAACTCTTTAACCTTGTAGCCTTTTTAGGCCTATTAGCCCTCAAAAACACTGAAAATGTGTTCTTGATTCCACAAACCCTTAACAACCACCAAAAAAATTTGGATATTATTTGTGGGTTTTTCCTCCCCTTGAATATTTACTAGGTCTCAATTCCTAATGGTGTCTGTACAATAGATGTCTATTGAACCTCTAAAAAAAAGGGTTTTGGAGACATGTAGACTGGTTTGGTAACTTGATCTTATTTATTTGATCATTTGGGCTCCTCTAAACTTCTCCCTCCACTATAAGGTCTAAACCACATGCCTCCTCACTCCTCCAAACTTCATTGGCTCATACCAATCAATCTGCAATCTTCATTGCCACTGTCTTGTTCAGTTACTCTAGCTAGAATGCTCACCACTCGCCTAGGGCCTGAATGTTCTCAAGCCTTTCCTGCACTCACACACTCAAAAAGCCATATATACATAGTATATACAAGTTCCTAGTGGATTCCAAGTGCTCATGGAGTTTGAGCCATGAGAAATCCAAAGAAACCCATTATTTACATTTAACTAGACCAAAACTGGCCAGTGAACTTGCAGAACACAAATAATTTGACAAAGCTTAACTAGAATGTACAAAATAACAAAATAAAACCACACAAATCTTTTCAAATACATTTCAAACACTATCCAATCATTTATTCAGTCCATTCAATCCAATAAAGTGATGGATGATGGCTCTATCACAAATTTACACTGTAAATTGGTTCTTCCTTGCAATCAGTCTTTATAATATGAGAAATAACTCACAAATTAGGGTTGGATTCACCTTATATAATCCTATCCCATATGTCTAGACCACTTGTTTTGGATTTTGGCACCTTAATGGCCGATTCCTAAAATCTAGGAAATGTTGTCATGACAACTTTAAAAGTTGTCATGACAACTTTGACAACTTTTGTCAAAATTGCCATTTTCACAACTTGAGTGTCCTAATTGGTTCTAAACTTTTCCAATTGACCTCAAATGGTTAGAAAACAATAAAAAATTAAAAATATTCCCAATTTGGGACTTTGGTCAACTCTTTGACTTTTGAGTTGACTTCTAGGCCTTAGACTCCTAGAATCAACTAGACTCCAACCACACAAACCTAACCTTTCCAAACCTAAACCATACCTCAAACACACACACTAGGGACTTTATACTTAGTCCTTATTCATGGATGGTTGGCCAAACCAACCTACAAGACAAAATTTATTAAGATCTTTCAATAGACCTTAAGGGTGCTCCTGCACCATACTCCCCCCTGCAATAGGCAAGTTAAGGAAATTTTGGTGACAGGAACTCCTCACTAATTTCATGTTTCTTGAAGTTACTTTCAGCTATCCAAGTGGCTTCTAACTCTGGTTTTTGCTTCCACTTCACTAGATTCTCCATGTAGATCTTATGTCTTGTTTTCTTTTTTCCCCTTGAATCTAATATCTTCTCAACTTGTAGTTTGTCCTGTTCCAGAGTCTTGAACTCTCCCATGTCCTTAATAACCTTTGTTTTGTACTGCATCTCATCCATATTTGGCCCCTTATACTTGATCAAATATTTCACATTGAATATTGGGGAAATTAACATCTCCTTGGGCAACTCTACCTTGTATGCATTAGGTCTATACTTTGCCAATATCTTACAAGGTCCAATTCATTTCATTTGTAGCTTGTTGGGCATCCCTTTTTGTAGTCTTTCCTTATTTAGGAACACCATTACTAGTTCACCCACTTCAAACTACAATTCTCTTTTCCCCTCATCTTTCTTTGCCTTCAACTTTTGATTTGCCTCCATCAAGGTCTTTTGCACTTGCTCATGAACCTCCTTCATTGATTGTGCAAAATCATCAACATGCCCACTGATTCCCTCATATCCTTTGAGGTTTTTGAGTTCCATCACACCCCTTGGACGTGCCCCATACACTATCTCAAATGGGCTCTTCCCTGTAACTCTATTGGTACTGTCATTGTAGGCAAAATCTATACATGGAATAACTTGCTCCCAACCTTGTCCATAATCCTTGGTCGGACATCTAAGCAAGTTCCCAAGTACCCTATTGATTACTTCAGTCTACCCATCTATTTGAGGATGATAGGAAGATCTATGAGGCAAGTTTGTACCTAACCTATTCCATAGGGTCTTCCAAAAGTGATCCAGAACTTTACATCCTTGTCTGCAACAATGAATATTGGTAGGCCATGAATCCTTACCACTTCTTTGAATAAAAAGTAGGCAATATGGCTAGCATCATGTGTTATTTTACATGGTATGAAGTGGCTCATTTTACTAAACCTATCTACCATTACAAATACACTGTCTAAACCGATTGGAGTTCTAGGTAACCCCACTATGAAGTCCATACTTATGAACTCCCAAGGTCTACTTGGGATGGGTAATGGATGGTAAATTCCTACATTGGATGAAGTTCCTTTAGCTTTTTGACATATGCCACACTGCTCCACATACCTTCTTACTTCCTTTTGCATCTTTGGCCACCAATAGAATCTCTCTACTAATTCCATGTCTTATTCAATCAAAAGTGTCCACTTAGGCTTCCATTATGATTTTAATGTATATGGTTCTCCCTCATTGAACCTCTTAGAACACATAGTTTCTTTCCTTTGAATAGCAACCCATTTTTTAATGTATACTCTGCAAACTCACTATGAAAGTGATTCTCAAAATTTTGACACAACTTATATATTTTTGAGAAATCTAAATCTCCCTCATATAGGTCATTATAACCTTCAATCCCTATACTTTGCAACTAAATCTCTTGGATGGTAAGTAGTCTTCTACTAAGGGAATATACAACTTTGTTTTGCACTCCTTTCTTATGTTTGATTGTAAAGGTGTAAGAGTGTAGGAATTCCATCCACTTGATGTGTCTCAAACTGAGCTTGTCTTGAGTGTTTATGTAACTCAATGCTTGGTTATCTGTGAAGAAAAAAAACTCTTTGGGAAAAAAATAATGCCTCCACTTCTTTAAGGCTTGTACAAGAGCATATAGCTCCAAGTCATAGGAAGAGTACCTATTCTTAGCCTCATTTAGTATTTCACTGAAAAAGGCCACAAGCTGCCTTCCTGACTTAAGACAGATCCCACTGCAATGCTACTTGCACCACACTCCACAATAAATGGTTTATCAAAGCTTGGAAATAGTAATATAGGCTGAGTAGCCACTTCCTTCTTCAATTTCTCATAGCCATCATTAGTTGCCTTTGTCCACACAACTTTTGTTTTCAATCCTCCTTTTATAATCTCTAGGACTGGAGCACAAATATCACTGAATCTCCTAATGAATTCCCTATAGAATTGGGCTAACCCATGAAAGATTCTAACTTTTGTCCCTATCTTAGGAGTGGCCTAGTTCAATATTGCCTCTACTTTATCCTTGTCCATCTTTAAGTCACCCTTGGAAACCACAAAGCCAAGGTAGAATAACTCTTCCTTCATGAACTCACTCTTCTCAAGGTTTATGGTGAGTTTATCTTCCTGCAACTTCTTCAACACTAACTCCAAGTGTCTCATATGGTCCTCCTTTTTTTTACTGAATATGAGGATGTCATCTAAATAGACAACTACAAAGACTCCTATATAGTCCTTCAAGAATTCATTCATCACCCTCATAAAGGTGCTTAGTGCATTGGTAAGCCCAAAGGGCATCACTAACCATTCATTAAACCCCTCTGTAGTCTTAAATGAAGAATTCCACTCATCACCCTCTTTCATCCTAATTTGATAATACCCACTCTTCAAATTAATTTTAGAGAAGTACTTAGCACCCCTCAAACAATCCATCAAGTCTTCTATTCTAGGAATTGGGAATCTATACCTGATAGTTATCCTATTTATTTCCCTAGAGTTAATACACATTCTCCACTTACGTCCTTTCTTAGGATCCAACACCACTAAGACAACACATGGGCTAATGCTCTTCCTTATCAATCCTTGGTCCAAAATCTCTTGGACTTGTCTACCTATCTCCTTGTTTTTCTCTGGTGTCATCTTGTATGCAGCCTTGTTTGGAAAAGATGCTCTTGGGATGAAGTCAATTTGATGACTTATCTCCCTCTTTGGTGGAAGGGTGGCTAGTGTACCCTCACAAATTATGTCCTTGAACTTTTCTAGTAGTTCTCTCACCTCTTGTGGTATAGGTGCCTTCTCATGAGACTCCTCCTTTGGCTTTAGTAAGATTGCATAGCCAACTTCTTCTTCCTTCAGATCCTTTAGAAATTCTTTCCCACTCAATAACATGACACTGGATTCTGCCTTCTCCATTATATCCTCCTTTAGTATGGATTGTATTTTTTAAGTGACCCCATTTTTATTGAAGGTGTAGTTGTTATCCTTCCCATTATGGAATGCATCTCTGTCATACTGCCATGGTCTGCTAAGCAATAGATGGAAAGCATCCATTGGAAAAAAATCACATAGTATCCTATCATGATACTTCCCAATGGAAAATTCCACCCACACTTGTTCATTGACTGAGATGTTCTGGCCCTTATTCAACCATGTGACTTTGTAGGGACATTCATGTGGAATTTTAGTTGTTTTTAACTTCTCTACTGCCTCTTCTATTATAACATTTTCTATACATCCTGAATTAATGATCACCTTACTAAATTTCCCCATTATCTTCCACTTGACCCTGAAAAGATCCCTTCTTTTCTTGTGTCCATCCTTAGTGGTTTCTTTAATTAGTATCCTTCTAAGAATCAAACTTTTACCTTTCTCTAAATCTAGACCGACCTTTAAATGCTTGGTCTTGTCCTCCTCTTGGACATAGTTGATCCTGTTTTCTCCTTGTGAGGATGTTGGCTTATCTGGACACTTGTACACAGGCTGCACCAACTATCCACAGTTGTAACATTTCATGGAAGATAAATGAAATCCCCTTCCAAAACCTCTTTTCTTTCCTCTACCACTATTATAAGAACCCCTTCCTCTACTGCTAAATCCACCTCTATTGGTTGATTCCTGTCCTTGATCTACATATCTAGAGTCACCTTGACCCCTATTTTCATTTCCTCTTCCACTTGATCCTCCTCTATGGCCACCTCTATTATCTCGGCCCCTTCCTCTACCTTTGGAGCTAGAATCTTGTCTTTTCTTTAGTTTTTCTTCCACCTTAAAATCCATTTGAAAACAAGTATGAATGGAAGTTAGGGTGAAGAGACTAAGCTCTTCTTGGATGTTCCACCTTAATCCATTAAGGCATCTTTCCACTTTAATGCTCTCTATCTCTGGGATTCTTGATCTAAGACAAATTTTTTGAAATTCTTTGGTATAGGCTGCCACATCTAGGTCTTTTTGCCTAAGATTTTGCCTCTTCTTATGCAGTTGGATGCCGTAATCCTCTAGAAGATAATACTCCTTCACTTTTCCCATCATTGTCTTCCAATTTGGTATGGGATTCTTTCCCTCTTTCTCCCTTTTTTTCCTACAAGAACTTCCACCATGTAAGTGCTTGCCCTCTTAGCCTTGACTTGGCTATCTTCACCTTTTGGGCTTCTGTAATCCCATCACACTTGAAGTGATTCTCCATCCCTTCAAGCCATTCCATAACCAACTTTGTATCCATCTTACCAGAGAAGACTGGTATTCCTTCTAGAGCCTTCCCACTCAATAATTTGAGTTCTTTGAGGAATGGTTCCTTAGGTAGAAGAGGATCAGGCTCTGGTTCTAATTCCTCTTTTAATGGAGATTTACCCTTATCTAACCCTCCATGCACTTTTTCTCTTAATTTTATGGTTGTCTCTGCAACCTTTTCCATTTTGATCTTCATTTCCTCCATTGCCTCTTCAAGAATCCTATTCTTGATTTGTTGCTCTAACAGATCTATGGACAAATCTGCATTGGTCACCATGCTAGACTCACCTATGGAATTACTTCAATCTGACATACATCAATTCAATCACCCAAGCCTTTCAATGACTCTAATACCAATTTGATGAGGAGGTTCCTCTCCTAGAGCCTCTAGCTCTCTCCAAGACCTTCACTGGGTCTTCCTTAGGGTCTCCCTCTCTCTACCCTAACTAGAGGATTCTTCCTAATCCTCTAACTCACTAGGAACTTCCCATCAATTTCAAACTTAGCTCCTGACTCTCCTCAGATTTCTTGCAATCATGGCTTCACAAGCCTCCTATCACCCCAATAGTGTCAAATTCCTAAGGTTGGGCTTTCCTACTCCCCTTAGGTCAAATTAAACTCCTATGGATTCAATTTTCTAGACCCTTCAACCATTTTCCAATCGAGACCCAAAAATCCAACTCGTTGGCCTTGTAGCCTTTTTAGGCCTATTAGCCCTCGAAAACATTGAAAATGTGTTATTTCTTCCACAAACCCTTAAAAACCCCCAAAAAAATTGGATATTCTTTGTGGGTTTTTCCTCCCCTTGAATATTTACTAGGTCTCAATTCCTAATGGTGTCCGTATAGTAGATTTCTACCAAACCCCTAAAAATAAGAGTTTTGGAGACATGTAGATTGGTTTGGTAACTTGATCTTCTTTCTCTAATCAATTGGGCTCCTCTATAATTATCCCTCCACTATAAGGTCTGAAACACATGCCTCTTCACTCCTCCAAACTTTATTGACTCATACCAATCAATCTTCAATCTTCATTGCCACTGTCTTGTTCAGTTACCCTAGCCAGAGTGCTCACCACTCGCCTAGGGCCTAAATGTTCTCGAGACTTCCCTACACTCACACACTCAAAAAACCATATCTACATAGTATATACAAGGTCCTATTTGATTCCAAGTGCTCATGGAGTTTGAGCCACGAGAACTCCAAAGAAACCCATTATTTACATAACTGGACCAAAACTGACCAGTGAACTTGCAGGACACCAATAATTTGACAAAGCTTAACTAGAATGTAAAAAATAAAAAAATAAAACCACACAAATCTTTTCAAATACATTTCAAACACTATCCAATCATTCATTCAGTCCATTCAATCCAATAAAGTGATGGATGATGGCTCTATCACAAATTTACACTGTAAATTGGTTCTTCCTTGCAATCAGTTTGTACAATATGAGAACTAACTCAAAATTTATGGTTGGATTCACCTTATATAATCCTATCCCATATTTTTGGACCACTTGGTTTGGATTTGGGCACCTTAATGGCGGATTCCTAAAATCTAGGAAATGTTGTCATGACAACTTTGATAACTTTTGTCAAAATTGCCATTTTCACAACTTGAGTGTCCTAATTGGTTCTAAAATTTACCAATTGAACTCAAATGGTTAGAAAAAAATAAAACATTAAAAATCTTCCCAATTTGGGACTTTGGTCAACTCTTTGACTTTTGAGTTGACTTCTAGGCCTCAGACTCCTAGAATCAACTAGACTCCAACCACACAACCCTAATCTTTCCAAACCTAAACCATACCTCAAACACACACACTAGGGACTTTATACTTAGTCCTTATTCATGGATAGTTGGACAAACCAACCTACAAACCAAAATTGATTAATATCTTTCAATAGACCTTAAGGGTGCTCTTGCACCACAACTTTTTTAGCACTTATCCTTTTATTCACTGATAGATTTACAGGATTGTTGGTACAACCCATAGGATCGCCTTTCCATATTTGGTTTTTTTTTTGTTGCGCAAGTTAAGGGGATCAAAGGTAATGTTAGTGATATTATTGTTAATTTTTATTAACAAAATTAACTCACTTTCATTTGGTGCTTTGGAAATTACCTTGTATGCTCCACATCATTTCACATTTCAAAATTGGGTTTAAAATTCAATAAAGTTTAAAATCAGACAATCAAACCTTATACTTCATTTGGGTGCACGCTAAAAATGAACAAAGGCTATAATTGAACAAGAAATAAAACTTTTATTTTTTGGCTTAAAAACTAAACAAGGCAAACAAAACACTTCAAATTGGTGCATTAAAACTAACAATCTTTTAAGTTTGCTTATATTTTAGGAATTAGAAAATTTTTTCTAAATTGATGGGATAATTAACCACATGCTTGAAGCCTTTGGTGCACTTGCACACATTGTAGAGTGCAACCTCACATTATACACTATCTTCTCTCACTGGCTCTTGTTGTCATTGGTGCAAGATAAAAATGGTTGTGACCGCTCAAAATTTTTCATTTAAGAGGGCCTACCTGTCGAGGAAAAAAATCTCATGGGAATGACCCAAGTGGAAATAAGGAAAAGCCAACCTCTTCTGACCTACTATAGTCAAACACCTTCTTGAGATTTAAGTCTCAAAGGGATAATATATCTTATGCCTGGTGTCATCTAGGGTCTATAGGACCTAAATAGTATTTATGCTACCACAAGGACTTTTATGATTCATAAGATATCTTTGAATGGATGCACTTACTAAGAGCCAATGTCTAGAAGCCAATTATTTTTTATATATTTGCTGAATCCAAGTGGGGATTCAAAAAATAGTAGCCTATCTAGCCCAAGTTATGAATAGGCTTACTTCTAAATACGCACTTCATGTTTTATATACTTGTTCACTTATACATTTTTGCCAAAAAAAAGTTAGAATCTCACATAAATCCAGCATTTACCAAGCCAAACACTTGGCCCAAATTTCTAGTTCAAAATCACCCATGTCTCCAAAATTTTGTCATCCTAGTTTCATAATCACGTCCTTACTATCATCCTCCATCATTTTCTTGTAGTGTCATTAGGTCCTCCATTTCTCGCCATATCCTAGGCTAGAAGAGTCATCTTCATCATTTTGCATCCTCTTTCCATCTTCTTCAGATTCATTCCTTCCTCCTATCCAGAGCTTACTCCAAAATCCTAGTATGAGCTTACTGTTCATTCTGATATGAGCTTTTTTTTCATCCATATCCAACTCACTAGCTAATCATTATGTCACAATTCTATTATGATGAGTTTTTTTGTCCTACCTTTTCTTCCACTTCATCCCATTCCAATGATGATGAGAGTCTTTTTGACCACAATGAGTACATTGAAAACCTTAGAAATATTGCTCCAAGCATCCTCCAAAATCTAATCTTTCCTCCACACAACCCCATCATGTCTCCATACATAGTAGGGGGATTATGGTGATAAATGAGTAAATTCCCTCTATTTTCAAAAAATATTTCCCCAAACTCATTTTTTGTCACCCCCGTCCAATACCCCCCACCCCAAAAAATCCCCTGCCCCCTATTTTGATAATATATTACCCCTCTTTTTTTTTTTTTAAACCCACCAACATGAGTACATGTGATATTTTATTGCCCCTTTAGTGAAGACCCCATGATCCTATGCAGACTTTCTAGTTGCATGTTTAAGAAGGTATAACCCATCTGCACAAGAAATTCAATCTGAAGGAGGAAGGGTAATTTCCCAAATCACTCCAAAGAAAATTTCTTGTGTATTGTGCATATCTAAAGGAGAAGTTCCTGAGAAGATGTCTACTTCTATGGGAGAGGAATATTTAAAATCTCATGAAGATTGGTGCTGAAATTACATAGCTGAATCCTAGCTAAAATTTGAAAAAGGAGGTAGGTCCCAATTTCCCACTAAGATTAAAAGAGTGCATTTCAAAGATAAGATTTCAAAAATTATTTCTTTGTAACATCGTGTGGTGGGAAGTTGTCATTCTGACACTTTTGAATTTTGGATGTGTCATTTCATTTTAGTTGTTTGTAGTGAGAAGAATTATGTCAATTGGGCTACCATAATCAATTATCACCTGTATGAGCAATTGAAAAATGTTCAAAAGACTATCATTTTCAATATGTGTTCATACATAATTTATGTTTTAGCTAGTCATTAGGCTATTTTGCGTGGATTAGTGTTACGAGGTTCTCCCATAGTGAATGTACCTATTTATAGGAAATTCCCTCAACTCACCATGCAAGTAGGAATGCAAGTCTATTCTTGTGTTAACACTACCTTTCCAATCTAAATAGTCAAAAGGCTTGGAGGAACTCCCAGTCAGTGGATTTCACATGAAGATTCTACTTTGGTCATGCAAGTTGGGAGCTTTTATAATCAGTTTGATAGATTCACATACCTCATAATAGGGGGTTTCAAAAAAGGCTCTGTTAAGACTACCCTAGTTTCTGATTGGTTTCCTTGTATTCCTTGAAGTGTGCCAACAAATGACAGTGGTGAATATGAAATATCTGGAAATGGGTAAGAAAGGGTATACATTTCCCCTATCTAGGTCTTTTTTTTCTTGAAAATGTCATGTTTCTACTAAAGGAGTTGATAAAACCCCTTGGTGAATTTCAATTTCAATCTCTACAAATGAGGACTGATTTTTATAGTAAATGATATGGGAGGAAAATTTTTTATGGAGCTAAAGGTGATGCATGTCAACCAAATATCAAACGTTAATGGGAGGGTTGTTCTGAATATAGTGAGATACATAAAAGAAGTTTTATGAGGCTCACCCTATAGAAAATATGATACATTGGTAGCTCTTTCAATATTCCTGATGATGTAGAAGAATATGAAATTTTTCTTTACCCAGAGTATCGCACTCTTGCCACTAAAACCCCAACTAAGATTGATTGGTCATAGAATGAGGTTTCAAACTTGATGCTCCACACATTTCATATTCTGAGAAGAATATCAAACTATTCAAATGGTAAATGGAAACAAAATGGAAATCCTACTCAGGAACACAACTCTTCATCTAAGAAAGTGCTAGGGACAACTTCATCCATAATTGCAAACAATTTAGTAGCCCATTCTCTCAGTCAGAGCCCACAAGCTCTGACTGGAGAAAAAACTCAAAATATTGGGGCTAAGCATAAATTAATATGTGAATATGATGATGAGTCTACACCTACCAAAGGTAATTTGACACTTTTTGACTCTAAGCCCATTTACCAACAGATAATTGATGAGACCTCTTTTCCTTCATTTTTCAAGATTTCTACCTCACCTATTCAAAATGCCTTTGTAAATATCTAATCCATGGAAGTTGTGAAAAGTGATGATGATGCTAGTAAAGAAACAAACCCGGAGGCCTCTTCTGCAACATGGTTGAAGCAATTGAAGTAGAAAAGAAGAGAAGGAGTGCAACTCCATTGACTGGTAAAATTGATACTATTTCTTTGTTACTAAAAGGCTCCCATAAACTAAAGGAAGCTAAAAGAATGTCCCAAATAATTTTAGAGCCCATGTCAGGTCATCAACTAATAGAGGTTGCAGATCCTGTAAGGGATATGAATGCATTTATGAAATAATAAAAAATGACTATAAATTCAACCATGTTATGTGACCATATACTCTAGAAGGAGGGATGTATCATGCTTATTTCTCAGTTAATGCATTGATAAAAAAAACATAAAAATGAAAAAATGAAAAAATCTGGAGTTACAAGCTTAGATGCAATTCATGAGAGGTTTTCTCTCATCAATTATGAGCTCTTTTACTAGAGAAGCCTTGAGTTTTAATGTGCAAGGAATTGATCCAATTATTATCCAGAAGTTAAGGATAATATTAGATGTGCTAAAGGTTCCACTTAATGGATGGAAGAGATGTATCAGAGTGGTCTTATTTATGTTACCAAATTCAGACAAATTTATATTAAATTTGGAAATAAAAGAAAGGAACCAGTGGCTAAACTTCAAGATGCAAGAAAGGAGCATGAAAGTACCTATGTGCTTTCCCAAGAAATTGTAGAACTCCATTCCATGAATCGTATATAGCTAGTTGTAGAGAAACTGGTAGAACATGTCACTAATATTGATCTAGCTTGGCTAGAAACATTAGATTGGAAATTAAACATTTGTGATGATTATATAAGGGACATCCATAAAAGGTTGGAGAATTATTTTAAGAACCTAGTAGATATAAAAGAGAATTTTAATAATCTGGAAGTAAATCTCATGGATGGATCTTAGGAAAATGCAGTAGATCTCAATGAGATGACCAAGTAATATGCAAAGGTCTATCATAAGGAAATCAGGAAACGTCAAGTTGTCACCTCAGAAGTATTAATAAAATCAAGCCTATTACAAGTCTATAAAGTTGCATTTGAGGCTGAGGTTGATGGTATACATAAATCATGTGTTGAAGTTGATAGGATTCTTTCAAAGTGGAAAATAAGATTGAAGATCACAACCATACCAGGGAGTAAAAATATTGCCATGATTGTCACTAGGTACCAACACTATCTGAAAAGAATAAAGGCACAAGAAGTAGTGTGAGATAAACAAGAGGTGGAGGTGATAAAATATAAAGAGGCATGATATAAAGTGCCAACTTAATTTCTACAATTTTTAATTAGTTTATTTGATATTTTGAATCTTTAAAATGACTTGCTTTTAAAATGGTTATCTTCAAGAAACTGTTACTTTTATAGGATTTAAATAGTTGTACTTAGAGGAAGTTTAGGATATTTTGGGCAAACTTTGATTTACTCATTAGAAGCAAAGACTTGGTTATATTTTTAGTTTTTTTTTTAAATTTTCATTGTTAATATCAATATAGAAAAGACACTAGTGGATTTAAAATATGCATAATCTTTGAATTATGGTATATGGATCTTTTCTATTTGTGATGAATGGTTAATCGGTGAATGATCTTATATAGGCATAATTTATATTTAGTTATTTCTATTGTTGCAAAAGTATTATATGTGAATAGTGTTTTTTTGGTGATTGGTTTAGATCTAAAACTTGAAATTTGATTCATGTTATGTGTGTACATTTCAAAGCTTTATGGTTAAAAGCCCTTCCATAATTTTCTTTATGGTTAAAAAAAATCTTGAGTAGATTAGTTTTCATTGAATATCTAATGAGGGTAGTTGCCACATTTAAAAATAAGCAGAGAATCAATCAGTAAGTAATCATCAAAGACTGGTTCAACTATGGTTACAGTTGTTACCTCCATGAGTGTAAGAATATAGAGTTAGGTAATAAATATTTTAACTAACATCGGCCCACCTAACTATCAAACATGAAAGCTCAAAATTTTGCAATTGCTACAATCTTGAGGTTTCTAGAAGCTATTGGAAGTTGACCAACTCAAGTTCACCAAGGCATTTGATCAATTTGTTTATAAAAACAAAATGGATGAATCAAAAGAACTCATCGGTCTTTGTTTGTTAGAGAACTTGTTGTTTCACATTGATAATTATACAACACCAAAAGGAGTATGAGATAAGCTTGTAGGGTAGTATGGTAAATTTAACCAATTCAAAATCTTGCAGGTAGAAACCAATGTCACTTATTTTTTCCTAGATTCATTTCCCTCTATTCAGGATTTCCTTGCATAGTTCAAGTCAATTTTGTCTTAGTTGAAAGGTTGTCGTCATGCCAAAGAAGCAGAGGAGTGTATTTTCTTGATCCTATCTAAACTTAGAGGTCCTCTCCAAGTGCTTTCCTATACCTTCTATTCTATTATGGATGCTATGGGAGGCGATCATAAGATGTCCTCATTTGAAGAATTTTGTGATAGATTAACTAGGGAGAAAGAAAATTCAATTCAGATTAATTCTCTTCCTAGGAGTCATGCATTGATGGATAAATATCCTAAGGGAAAGGGTACGTATACAAAGTATTCACAGATAGATTCATCTTCAAGAGATAATCCTCCCTATAAGCCTAAGGTTAATAATTATTAGAAGCCTAAACCTCCTTCTCCTCCTTCTCCTTCTCCTTCTACTCCTCCTAATTCTGGGGGGTCATCTTCTAGGTATAAGAAGATATATGAGAATTATTCCTTTAGAAGGAAACCCAGGCATTATGACACACCATACTCTTAGAGGCTAGCATCAATAAAAGAAGCTATGAAGAAGCACAACATTGTAGTGCCTAATTCTTCTTCCTTGGGAAAAGGACAAGCCCTCTCAGCTAAGGCTTTGTCATCTACTAGCTCCAGTTGGATTCTTGATTCTAGTGCTCCACATCACATGACTAATTATGTTGATCTTCTTGATTCTCTTTTTAATAGTCCTACTTCACATATTATTGTTGGGAACTCATCAAAGATTTTAATTCTGGGGACATGCTTTATTCATATGCACGATGGTAGCATTAATGGTGTTCTTGTTACTAATATTTTACAAAATCTTCTTTTCATCTATAAAATTTTCAATCATGGTAATGCTGAAATTTTTGACTTTTCTTCTACTAATGTGACTATTAAAGAGATGTAGAATCCTAAAAAGATCATTGCTATAGGTACAAGTGATCATCTAGCCAGTTTATATAGGTTTGGTGGATTTTATTCTTCATTAGTATCATCCCTTATTATTCATGAAGATTCTTCAAGAAAGATTTGCTATGAATGGTTTGGGCACCAACTAAATTATAAATATCTTCAGCAAATGAGCACACAAAATTTGGTGATTGGCCTCGCGTAGATCTCTTGTTTAGATAGAGTTTGTATGGGTTGTGTTCTTGGAAATAATCATAGAGATTCCATTCCTAAGGGTATGGCCACATGAGCTTCATTTCTCCTTGAGTTATTACATAGCGACCTTATGTCATTTACAACTCCTTCATTTTTTGGGTCCAAGAATGTACTTACCTTCATTGATGACTTCTCCAAACAAACATGGGTTTCCTTTTTAAAGTACAAGAATGATTTCCTTCACCATTTGATGACATTTTTTGCATTTGTGGAGAAGTAGTTAGGACATTTCCTCTAGAATATTCACACACATAATGGGGGGAGTATGTTAATCAAGCATTCAAGGAATTTTTCCACACTTGAGGTATTCTTCATTGGCATACAGTGCCATACAATCCTCAACAAAATTATGTGTCTCAGTGAAAGAATAAAACCTTACGAGAAATGACCAATTCAATACTTCATCTACGTCCATGGCTCCAACATTTTGGGTAGAGGTTGTCAATTGTACCAACTATATTCAGAATTGTATGCCTCACAAGGAAGTACTGAATATAACTCTCGAGGAGGCTTGGTCTCATGTCAAGCCTAGGGTATCCTTTTTTAGAGTATTTGGAAGTGATTCGTGGACATTAATTCTTGATAATTGGTGAAAAGAAATGGAGAAGAAAATTCAGTGCTTGATTTTTGTTGGATATTATGAAGATGTGAAGGGATATCGATTATTTGATCCTTTCAATCGAGATGTACATTTTCATCATGATGTTGAATTTGATGAGTCCTTTACCTAGAATAATTCTCCATCACATTCATCTCCATCTCTTCCTCCACATTCTTATTTAGAATATGTTTTGCCTCTAGATGATGATGACGATGATGACGACGACGACGACGATGACCATGAACATGACGATGACGATGATGATGACGATGAAAATGATGATGACAATGATGATGATGATGACGATGACGAAGATGATGACGATGACGATGACGATGACGATGACGATGACGATGACGATGACGATGACGATGACGATGACGATGATGATGACGATGATGATGACGATGATGATGACAATGACGATGATGACGATGATGATGATGACGATGACGATGACGATGACGATGATGATGATGATGATGATGACGATGATGATGACAATGACGATGACGATGATGATGACG
>MU226588.1:1243230-1281474 GCA_018584345.1 Thuja plicata | reverse complement strand
TGACGATGATGATGACGATGACGATGATGATGACGATGACGATGACGATGACGATGACGACGATGATGATGATGATGATGACGATGATGATGATGATGACAATGACGATGATGATGATGATAATAATGACGATGATGATGATGATGATGACGATGATGATGACAATGATGATGATGATGACGATGATGATGATGATGATGATGACGATGACAATGATGATGACGATGACGATGACGGTGATGATGATGATGATGATGATGATGATGATGATGATGATGATGATGATGATAATGAGGATGATTACGAGGATGATGATGATGATGACGATGATAATGATGATGATGATGACGATAACGATGATGACGACGATGATGACGATGAAGATGACAATGATGATGATGATGATGTTGATGATGTTACCATTCTTAAAGATGGTATTGATCTAGTTGTTGGTCCATTACTTCATCTTCTCCTACTCCACTTGTTCCTAGTAAACCCTTACGGGATTGAACAATTGTTGATGATGCTAATTTAGTTGTAGGTGATCCCACAACCACTCATCACAGTAGCTCCCAAAATTCAAGTATCAATATTTTGAGTCATGAAGTCTCTACTGATCCTTAGAAGTTTTTGGATGCTTCAAGTATATCAGAAGGGGATAGTGTTATGGCTAAAGAGTATTCTTATGTAATGAAGAATCATACTTGGGATTTAGTTCCTCATCCTAAGGGAAGAGATTTGGTTTGGTGCTGTTGATGGGACTTTGGTGACCGGGTCTACCAGCAGATATAAGTTGTCACCGGGTATCGGGTTACTGGCCAACTTCACCTACAAAGATTATATGGGGAAATGAGATTCCCTAGGCCTCCAAGCACCTGAGGGTCGGGTCTCGACGGTGTGGGGCTTAGTTGGGAGATGTGACTATTTTTGAGGGGGATAGCTCATTTCTTCAACTTGTTCTCTTTGGGGATTTAGGAAGGTGGGGTTTCTCCAAGCATTCTACACCTAGCAAATAAACTAAAAAAGATCCTGCAGGGTTAGAAGTATTTCATCTATCTATAGTTATATTTAAACATTCAATACATCAATAATGCTCTGATATACTATACTAAATACCAAAGAAATACACAACCATCAGCTCATATTTGATCAGTAGCAAAGGGAAGGAGGTCGTTAATCTACTTAAAATATTAGAGTAGAAGACATGAAGAACATTAAACATAAAATACCATTAACTTAGAAGACAAAGTGCCAACAACATCATTGTGAAAACCATCTCTTCTTCATTAACATTCCTTCCATCAAGCATTGGTGTGTGGTATAATGGCGGCTCCAAGGGAGCATCTAACTACTGAAAGCTTTTAAGACCAAGGAGCATTGAGCTCTATGACTAAAGTGAAAAAAATGCTTCTCTATTACTATGGACTACAAAATCATCAATTTTGCCGACCCTTGGAAAAGGGCCAAACTTACTATTTATACATATTTTCTTCTAACCCTAACCCTATTTTACATTTTGCCATAAAATATATTATCCCATGGCTGGTACTACCTGCACCACTTTACAAAAGGCCTCAAGACGGAGAGGGTCAGACATGTCAAAAGAATAAGACAAGAGAATGGAGTAGAAGAATCGGCCTTGAGAAGAGAGCTGAGAAAGAGAAGGAAGAAATCTGATTCCCCAGGGATCGAGGCTACATGCCTCATAAATGGGAAATGTGGAGCCCTGTCTCCAATGTGCTAGGTGTATATCTGAAGTGGCACCTCGAGAAGGTCATCTCTCAAAAAGCCAACTGTTGATCCAATGTGCCTTGATGTAGTTATCTGCCTTCTGACAACCTTCAATGACCTTTATTAACTACTTTAATGTGACCAGTCAGCCTGGGGGACTGGGACATGGGTCCCTTTAAAGAATACAAAATATGAGATCCGGAACTCTGAGATCTGGGAACTTAAATTCTGAAAGAATAAAGAATACAAAATGCTTGGGTTTTCTACAGCCTCTAGAGAATCTTTACTATTTCTTATTTCCATTGAAGGTCTGGAGGAGATGGAAGATTGCATCCTCATCAATTTTCTTAAGACTGACCCGCCGGTACTTAGCCACCTCAATCTGTTCCCCCAGGTCCGAAACATTTCCTTTAAACTCGTCGACCATTTTTTCCGCATCATGACCACTAAGTACCATATGAGTTATTCTCATCATCTGGGTTCCATCCACTCCCTTCGGGGATTTATATCTTGATTCCATCAGCTCATCGAATTTCCCCAAGACATAATCCTCTAGTGTGCAAGTATCAGTGCTGAAAGGGTCAGCTCCGGAGACCTTCGTAACAAAAGAATTATATAAATTAAAAGAATATTACATTATGTTAATCTTCTCCCATAGATTGCCTACCAGTTGCTTGATTATCGCCAATGTGAGGTTAAGTTTAGAGTGTTGGGTCCTCACAAAATCAAATGACTCCTCCCCCAAAATCTTGAATTCAGAAACCACATCCTCCCTGAGGCCGAGGAGTTCTTCAAATTCTACCTTCTAGGCTTCATAATTTTCTATGTCACCCTCCCATATGTTAACACTGGTTTCGCCTTGATGCAGGATGTGCTAGGCCACATACAAGTTTGGGAGGGTAGATACCAGGAAATGTTGGATGTTTCCTACCTATAGAGCAACCCACTCATCTACCGCCTGGGCCTTCTTCTTCATCACCCTCAATGAATCTATGTCACTTTGCAGTAGTGGTGCATCATATGTAGAGGCCTCCAGAGGAATGGCACTGATGGGCAGGGCCAAATCAGTTAGCAATCCCATAAGGTTTGTAATTTTCTCTTTTTTCACCTTGAACCTTTGGGCCTCCTTTTAATAACGGGCTTCCACTGCCTTAGCCGCCTCCTTCAATAGGTCTACCTCACCCTATTTTCCCCTCTTTCCCAGTGATATCTCTATAATATCATAATCTCCAGCCTCGGTGGTTGGCTTGTCAGCATCTGGGGAAGTCGTTGCTACTATTGTAACTATTCCTCTGCCCAACCTGGTTTGAAGAGTATGAACCATCTAGGCTTTCTTGGCCTTCGGTGGATCCTGGGCTTGAGCCATCATCTCAATCAGGGAGAGATGAGATTTGGGGGTCAGACGAGCTTTTCTTTTCTTGGTTTTGACCAACCACTATGGCAGCAGGAGTGGCTTATTAGCTAGAGTTTGTTCCTTGGGTTCTTCCCTAATATCTTTCCATTGTTCCTCTTCAATGGTGTGGGTCTCACCCGGCTCCTTCTCCGCACCTTTTGATTCATCAGTGATATCTTCCCTGATGAAGTTTGTTTCTTCAGCCCCGTCATTCATATCTTTGGCTTTGTTTGGGCCCTTATCGGTCATCCCGGGGGTTTCTTCCTCTTGTTGTTCCTCTTGTTCCTCAGCCTTTATCGTCGGGATTTCTTCTTCCATTGGTATATATTTTGGCAATGGGGGAGGTATTGGGCCAAGATTTAGCATTTGAGCCATAGTGATTACCTCCCCAAATGTAACCTTTGGGAGTGGCATTTGGAACACAACAACTGAGGTTACGGTTGCTCCCGTAGGTCTGGTTCCCTCAGCAGATGCCATTTTTTCACCTTGCTTTTGTTGCACTCTCATGTTTTGTATCTTCGGAAGCTCAGAGGTAATTTCTTGTTCTATTTCTTTCTCTTCTTCCATCTTCTCTTCCTGCTCCTATGTAGGTTCTTGTTCCAGAGCTTCTTCCCGCGCTGGGACTTCAGCCTCTATTTGTTCAATGTCCCCCTGTAGATTTCTAAACTCATCGGTTGCAAAAACATCATTGAATTCATCTTGCAGGGGAGGATTGGTCAGGATATCAGCAGACACTGGTCCTCTTTCCAGCTCTAGAGAATCAGAGGAAAGGATCTCAATTTGTGGGGTCTGGGGCATCCCCAGCTCTGGCTCTGCCTTGGGCTTTTGGTTGAGCCTCTTCTTTCTTCTAGTGACTAAGGGTGGCCCCGCATCCCTTAGTACTGCTTTCTCTTCTAGGTCCACCCCCATTTCCTTAACCATCAAGGCCACCAGTGAAGGGGAGGAGGGAGGACAAATTGGTCTAATCATAAGTACCAGAGTAGCCAGCCACGTGATTAAATTCTCTCGCATTTGTTGGGATGCTGCCACTGATTGCTTTATTTGTACTTTTATGGGGATTTCTTGCATAGTGGGAGTCTCCATTATTTCTTTCCCCTTATTCCCTCCCTATGAAGAAGTCCCAGCCCCTAGAGTTAACTTTGGTATCGGCTGGGTAGCCTGGTGGACACTCCTGGGGCACACCTTCTTGAAATAGGTGTGGCTGCATTCAACCACATTGCGGGTGAACTCTTCAATAGTGGGCCCTTCCTGGGAATCCCAGTCCACTAGTGGGAGGGCCAATTTATCAATCCCCTTTGTTTTGTACTGGGGATTGACTGTGGAGCCGGCGTCCAAGAAGCCTTCTAGAAATCTTTGGAGCTTTAATCTTTCCATCATCCCTATGGTCATTCTGACATAGTTCCATCCCTAGACTTCCATGTCATCCTGGTAGTCTTCCCAGAAATCCTCCATGTGGTATTGATGGGGCTCTGATGCTAGGGGAAGTGTCATCACAATCTTGCCACACAGATCAAAATGCTTCCACGTTAAGTAAAATTCTGCCAAGTTATAGCTTTTAAGCTCATTATCCACTTCTTTGGTGGTGACCAAACTGCATGAATAGTTCCCACAAGTGATTGGGAATGGAATATTTGTTACCTTCTTCAAGGTGAAGAGGGAATGTAGCTCCATCATCTGTCTACAATATTCTAAAAGAATTATCTTGTTCCCACAATATTTGGGTAACAAGTATGGTTTCCTAGAGAAGCCAGTTACCCTTATGTATGTATGTTGTTGAAATTATATATAGTAATAGCCATAATTCCAGACCAAATCCATCACCTCTGTAGATAGGTGGTACCCTTCCTCCTGGGTGGGTGTGAGTAGGTTGTAGTAAACGAAGGCATCATTTACCTGACAAAAACTGGGGAAGCTGGCCTCCCATTGAATCTATGGGAAATGGTCCCAAGGAGCCTTTTGACCTGGAGCTATCCTGAGTATACCATTGGTGAGTAGCCCATTGGTGCAGGGTCACTATTGTGCTAGGGCCTAGAGAACATAAGAAGTCATATAGAACTTCTTCTTCTGGACTATCTGAAGAAACAGGGAGTCCACGTGGTTTGAGATTATAGCAGCCTAGTCAAAATGTTTCCCATCCATGCTAATACCGAGCAGGAAGTAATACATCCACCTGAAGAATTCTTAGGCATGTTGTTGTCCAAAGACTCAGCATAATGTTATCATCCCCATCTGGATGCTTTCTTTAAATTAAGACTTGGGGATTTCTATCTTCATCCTCTTGGGATCCCTCTTCGGGACCTTGAGCCAATGATTGTTCATTTATATATGGGCCATATCTTCCAACTAATTAAACTGGGCCAAGGAATCCACTTTGGTGACTATAGCTGGCCTATCAAATTGGGGAATCCCCAACCCCATCTAAAAATTTGTGGCGTCAAGAGACACCATAGGGGTGGGATACCCGGTTGGCTCTGGGGCTGCAAGCATACCTGGCTTGACTGATGTATTGTAGTGAGATGCAAGTGTGAGAATAAGCTCCAGTGACTACACCAAGCATAGGAAGTAAGCTACCTTAAGGATCCCAGAGTTTCTGATTTTAATGGCCAATGGATCCCCGACCTATTGTTGAATGTACATCATTTTTACCAAGGCCTGCATCCTAGGCCATGTCCCAATGCTGGTGTCAGTAATGAGATAGACTTTGGACTCACTCTTTGAGCCCATGATGATGCTATCCTTCACATATTTCATGCTCATGGGCAGCTTCTCCAGAGCATTCTCTATTTTGGACCTAACAGTTGCTCTGGTAATTGTCATAGAAGGAAGTTTCAGACTCTCGGGCGGTGAAGATGCGGAAGCTTCAGACATGTTGAAATTATGTTGTTCTAGAAACCTACAAGGCAAGGAGACCATCAAAACGTATAGATAAATGAAAACTCTGGGGTCTGGAAGTCTTACCATCGTGGTGCCTGGTTTCCCTGAAAGGTTAGCTTAGTCCCAAAAAACTCCTGGAAAAAATATATATATATTCTGTGAAATTTAAACTTTTAAATAACATCTGGGTCCGGGGGTCTCATCACACTTTAGTAAAAGAAAGACATGGGTTGGGTGATGGAAAGAGACCCAGAGCCTATAATACTAACCATTGGAAGGTGTGCGCAAAAAGTGAGCCGTCAGACCTATGTGGACACCGCGTGGGTATGCAATAAATGGGAGTTATGGTGACGACGACGGAACCAACTGTCTGAATGCACAAAAAGTGAAGGCCACTTGGAAAAATGTAAATGTGCACATGGGACATAAATGAATGGCAGGCTAGTTTATGGAGGAGAGAGAAAACCACCTGGTTGAAATCAGTCGAGAGCCGAGTTTCAACCAGGTGGTATTCTACACAGAGTGAGCTCACAAATTGGGAACCAAAAATGAATGTAGCATAGCAAGCTCGACAGACTACTAAACACACATATATAGGATATACATTATATACAATGGAGCCAAAGGGTATATACATGCAGAAGTAGAGGGATATATAATGATATACACTAAATGTACATATATACACAAAACATTAAGCAGCCTATTCACAAAAATTAGATAGCTACACAAACATTTACAACCCTTCACATTATCTACAGACTATACTACACCTACACAGAGGGTAGACAACCCTCTGGCAGAGCTGACCCACCAATGGGCGGTGAGCCAGGATGAAACACAACAGAACGCAAGACAACACAAAAACCAGACAAAACCAAAAAGCAAGAACACAGAAGGGAAGGAAGGCACCAACTTGAAAATGAAGAAGGGCAAGGAAAGGAATTCACCATGAATGCTCTGCAATAGCCTCTACCATTAGACAATCACCACTTACCACCACAAACCACTCACAATTATTCAAAACAACTTGGAATGGCTCGCACTAGATTATTGCTAAATCATTGTAAAGATCACTCTCAAATCACTCAGATTGCTTAAGTATTTAATAGTGGTAAATGTGAAAATGAAAGGTAATTTCTATTTATACCCACGGTAAAAGAAAGTTACCTTTCCTTCTGCAAACTCTAGGCAGATGGACTTCCGTACTCCAGGCCCAGGGATTCCATGCGTTGATACCATCTTAAAAGAAAGAAGACATCATGGTGAAGAATCCCAGAGTCTAGAATCCAGCTCCCAACAAAGGACAACCAACTCTGGGACCAGGCCCTGGAGGCACGAGAGACAAAAAAAACAAAAACAACACCATGGGGAAGAAAACCCTGAAGAAGGAAAATAGAGAAAGGAAAAAGACAAGGCAAGAGCCAAAAGTAGAAATAAAAAAAGGGGGACCCAACATTTTTCACACAAAATTTAGGGATAGGGATGCATGGCATAACAAATGGCAACTATCTGGGATGAATGTCATAGTGCATTTAAGAACTAAAGAATCTCTGGTTAGCAAGACTGGAACAAATCACCACTCAAAGTACCTTACATGCAAAGAGTAACATTCCTGAGAAAATTTGGCCATACATAATTTAACGCATGATCTTTTCATTAGTGGTGAAGTGTGTAATTTGGAAGGGAATCAAACTGATGACCTCTGGGAGAAGAAGAGAAGTGGCACTAAGTAGATCAGACCCCAAAGTTATCAGGTTTTATCATTTCTTCTGAAGACCGGAGTTCTATCCCACTCCCCTTTTCTTATTGTTTTGTGTTATTGGGTGGGAGGGCGATACTTATTTTACCATTAGGCTTAAGCTTAGCTAATTTTAATGGTGGTACTTCTTTCACCCTTCCACCTTTTTTTATGCTAAATGGGGGATAAAAACTCCAAACCCAGAAAGAATCTTTTAAAAGTTTAGTTGGGTCAACCAACTTAGTGTGACTGATCTACCCTCGATGTGTCTAATTACTTGTCCCTTATTTTTGTTTCACTAATTTCCAGATGTCTGGAAAGAAACTTGATGAAGATTACTCATAATGTACTACCAAACTTGTAAAATAACTCTAAAGACCAGACTGATTCCACCATGCTAACAATAGATTCTTAAGTTCACCATGTTAAAGACAACATCTCAGAGACCACGTGTTATGAAAATCATTCCAATCCTCACAAGAGGGAGAACAAAATTATGGAACCTGAAATGAAGACAAGAAAATGAAAACAACCAAGGAAAAAGGATGGTCCTGGATGATGGCCAGCAAGACTTTACAAGGCAAGGTACCTCCCAACAAGGCACCAGGAAAGGGATATTTACAAGCCAGAAACTTTACATAAAATATAATTTTGGGCGAACCCGCCCTGTTCAAAACAATGTTTGAGAAACTATCCATTGATGGGCAATGGGATAGGTTCCCCAGTCATGATGTTAAGGTGGTAGGTATTTTCCCCATAGATCTCTGAGATTAGGTATGGCCCGAGCCAGAGCCGTTGAACTTGGTGTGCTTTCCTTTCTTTTCCCGGGCCTTTTCCCATAGTAGGACTAGGTACGAGATCTGAAAGGCTTTGTATTGGGCTCTGTGGTCCAACCATCTCTTTACCACTGCTTGATGATGCATGAAATGTTCAAGGGCCGTATCTCATTGTTCTTCCATCTGCATCAGATTTAGGAGCCTGACCTCTATGATATTATCTCGGTTGCTGAATTCCTACATAAACTACAAGACTGGGATCTGTAAGTTGATTGGGAACATTGAGTTTTGTCCATAAACTAGGTGGAATGGGGATGTCCCCAAGGCAGATTTAATTTGAATGTAGTCTGACCAAAGGGAAAATCCTTGGTGCAAATCCCAGGGATTTTGTTCTAGTAGGTGTTTGATCACTTCAAGTAAATTCTTATTCATAGATTTAGCAACACCATTCCCCTTGGGGTAATAGTTGCTAGAGAACTTCAGAGTGATCTTTCGATTGTAGGTCCATTAAAGTAGTTGTGCTGAAGAAAATGCTGAACCATTGTCACATACTAAAGAAAAGGGAATTCCAAATCTTGTGACGATGTTTTCTTCTAGAAATTTAATAACTACATCTACCGTGTTATTTTTGCATGGTATGGCTTCCGACCACCGGGTGTAGTAATCAGTAGCAGTTAGGATGTACCGGTGGTTGGTAGACAAGTTGGGGTTTATTTTCCCAATGAAATCAAATGCCCATTGGGTGAAGGGCCTAGCCTCAAAGATTGGCTGTAAAGGCATAGTCGGGTTACGTTTGTGATGTGCGAAAATTTGGCAAGTGTGGCATCTTTGAATGTGAGTGTAAATATCTTTAAATATACAAGGCCAATAATACCTGGCCCAGAGGATTTGATGGGTGGTGGCATTGGCTGAGCCGTGCCCAGTTCCAAACTTCTTGTGGAATTCATCGATCATCTTCGTAGCTTGGTCCCTGTCAATGCACCAAAGGTACACTCCCTTGTAGTTCCTGCAGTAAAGTATAGAGTTTTTGATCATGAAGGGAGTGCTTTTCATCCACAAGGCACGGTGTTTATTAGGAGGTAACCCCTTTGGGCATTTGTTGTTTAGTAATAAGTATACCAGGTTGGTATACCATGGGTCTCGAGTGATAGACTCCACCGTGTAGGTTTAACATTCTATGTGGGGAGTCTCTTCTGCCATCGCTCAACTCAGTCCCTGGCCTTGAACTATCTTTATGGGTTGCATTTCCAAGTCATATTCCTATAGGATGGCCATCCATTTCCCCCATATTTCACCCAATTCACTCTGCATCAGTAGAGATTTCATAGCTTGGTCTGAGATGATAGCATGCACCTTGCTTTGGAGAATATAATGTCAGAATTTCTTCACGGCGTGAATAAGAGAAAAGGCCTACTTTTTCAATGATGAATATTGGACTTTGGTATTCTTAAAGGGGGAGCTCATGAAAGCTATGGGTCATTCTTCCCCTTTGAACTTTTGAGTTAATACTGCCACGACAGAATGTGGCAAAGCAAAGGAGTAAATGTAAAATGGGAGGGAGTAGTCCAGACTAGCTAGGACAAGCACCTTTGTTATCATTTGTTTGATCTGGGTGAATACCCTCTTTGCTTCAGGACTCCAATCAATCTTGGTATCCCTTTTCATCATTTCATTGAGTGGTTTGACTATCTCAGTGAATCCAGTGATGAACCGCCAGACAAAGTTGATCTTTCTGAAGAAAGACTGCATCTCTTTCTTGTTGCTGGGCATCTGTAAATTTAGTAGTGCTTCAACTCTCTTGGGGTCAATGGATATACCCTTCTCAAAGACAATATGCCCAAGCAAATTCCCTTTGGAGACCCCAAATATGCACTTGTTGGGGTTGAGGGATATTCCATACCGACGACATCTCTCATAGATCGAGGCAAGGTGGGTGGAATGGTCATGCCTATCCCAGGAAAAGATGATCAGATCATCCATATAGATGATTATGCACCGATTCACAAGGCCCTTGAACACGATGTCCATAGCCTTTTGAAATGTGGCCCCTATGTTAATCAAACCAAAGGGCATTCTCCTATATGCAAACATTCCCCACTTGATGGTGAACGCCATTTTTTCTCTATCTTCATTCTTAACCATGACCTGGTTATATCCGGAGTACCCATCTAAGAATGACATCATTTGGGATCCATTCACTATCTGCAATAACTCATCCAATGAGGGGAGAGGATGGTTATCCTTCTTGGAGGCCCTATTCAAATTTTGGAAATCTACACAAAGATGAATTTCACCACTCTTTTTTCTAATGGGGACCAGGTTGGCAACCCATGTAGTGTGCTAGATTGGAAAGATTATCCAGGCTGACAACAATTTCTCCACCTCTTGATGAATCAACGGCTTGATCAGTGGGTTGAATGGTCATTTATTTTGCTGAAAAGGCTTAGCATCAGGTTTTAGGGGAATGGTATGAGTCATAATGGATGTGTCGTATGTTTTTAAATCCTCATATCCCCATGCAATCACATCTATGTATTCTCAAAGAATTGTGAGAATATTCTCCTTCTCCTCAAGGGAGTAGGAGGTGCCAATGTGTATCATCTTTTCCTCACCGAGCTAGCCGATGTTTACCTTTTTAAATTTTCCTCCCTCAAAGGAGGATGACATCTTCTCTGCCCCAAGGGTCTGAGTCAAAGATTCATTCAAGCGTGACCATCCCCTTAGGGATAGTGTTGGTAGGTAGGTCCATGATCCCATCATCTTCATCCCCTTGTCTAGTATCATCATAGTCTCTTTCTTCCACTATCTGGTCTTTGAAGACACCAACATTGGCCATGAAGGCCAGGATATGCTGGTCATCCTTGAAAACCTGAAAGTGGGTGACATTAGCTAGGATGGATGGGATGGGGATCATCTCAACAGAGAATCTCCAGAGTCATGAGCCGGCCATGGGTTCAAGTATGCTGGCGGAAATGGCAAGGGCATCTGGAACATAATTTTGTCACTAGGGAATAAGATCAATGTTGAAGGCATCAAAATATTCAATAAGGCTCCATGCCTGATTATGATATGCGGCTAGTCTTTTTTCGTGACATGTATATTGACTCTGGAACTATTTTACAATCAACTCTAAATCACCCAGAGCCTGAAGGCGGGTGATCCCTTTCCTCAATGCAAATAAGAGCCCAAGGACCAAAGCCTCATACTCCATGACGTTGTTCATGTAGTTGAACTGCAAACTGTAGGATGCAAGGAAAGACTTCCCTCATGGGTTGATTAATTCTGCTCTGGCCCCATAGCCTTGTTTGGATCGAGACCCATCGAACTTAAGGGTCCACAAATCGTTTCTTATAGTCTAGGGCTGGGGAGATAGAGTGGCCTTTGGATTACCTCTGGGAGGCTTGGGAGGGACTTCCTCCCACACTGATGGCACATGGGTGAGGTCTACTTCTGGAGGGATTTGAAGGTGAGATTCCTGGGGAAATGACACTGAAGTGCTTCCAGTAAGGATACCAGGTTTTGGGGAATCATTTGTATGTTCTTTTCTCTGGAGGGCGTCAATGTGCCAGGTAGTGATAGAAAGGCAAGGCTCACACCCTAACTCTGAATGCTTCTGATAGTGAACTTGGCACCAAGTACCAGACAAGAGTGTAGTGGGGGTCGCGTTGGCACCTTGAGAGTTAACCTCAACCCTCAACTTTTCTTCTAGGTCCTAGGTTCTCTGCATAACTATGGGATCCTCCCTCGGGGAAAAATCTAATGTTAAGATTTCAAGAGGTTGGTACACCCTTGGAGAAGTTTCAGAGAAGAAGACCTCACTAACCCTCCTGACTTTGGTAAGGGCTTGCTTCATTCAGGGTTCACTTTCAACTTGGATCTTGTTTGATTCTCCTTCCCAGGGGAGCCATAAGTGGGAGAAGTTGGTCGAAAAGTATCCGTTCAAGGACTTAGACCAATTTCAACTTAATAACACCCCATAGGTCTCTGGGATGTCCACCACTTGGATGTCGATTATGCTGGCTATCCTGGGGTCTTGGATGAACTATATCTAGACATTATTCAATTCTCCCACCATTTTCACAGTAGTTTTATCCAATTAATTCACTGCGCCATTAGATGGGGTGGGATGAAATTCGAGCTTCTAGCATATGGATAGGGGCATGATGTTTCCTAAAGCTCCAGAGTCTACTAGGCAGTTATGTATGTTTTTGCCTTGGATATTCAGGCCTAGTAGGAAGGGAGGATCTTCATTATTTCCACAAAAGACAGCTGCATTACAGTCCTCAAAAATGATAGTCTTGGGTGGGCAATTGACAACTTTCAGGTTTCCCAAGAGCCTCAGAAGAGACTTCTTCTACTCGTAATAGTTTAGCAAAACCTCCATCAAGGTCAAGGAGGTGGTATGTTTTTCTAATGCCTTTGTGATGTCAAACCTTTCTCCTGAGAATTGGTGGCTTCCCTTGGCTAGGTCCCTTGCTTGGTTAGAGCTAGAACCTCTTAGCGAGACTGGCTGGTCAGTTGTATTATCCCAAGGAGGAGTGTCTTTGGCAGGGGGCATTGGCTTATAAACTAGTCCTTTACTAGCCTGGCTCTGAGTGTTGTAGGTAGTCCATGGGTTGGTAAAGGTATTGGCCTCAAAGGCCGAAATTGATTCATCAAAGAATCCCTGTAGTTTAGATTCTTCTTCATCTTCTTCAGAAGATCCAAAGAAGATGGTCTCACAGGTGAATGCACTATGAGTCGACTCTTGCACAAGAGGCTCTAGGGGAGTAGCATCATGTGATTGTTGTCTATCTAGCTGGGAGATCATGATGACCTTTTCTAGTGTGGCACAGTTAACCTTGTTGTGGGAGTCTATGTCGTGCAATCTACACCAATTGGTCATGGGATGGAAGTCTGCAACTAGTGTAAAATGTGAGGGTCCAGCACCACCTAGGTTGGCATTTTGGTTTGGAGGTGGACCCCCAATATTCATGTTATTGTTCCATTTCTATTGATTGGGCCGAGGCCCATTGTTGAATTTTCTTCCCCCAACATTGTTGTTTCGCTGGCTGGAGAAAATATTCTCCCTTTGGGAATTGGAATTCTAGGGTGCGTAGGACCCCACCTTCAGTTGACCCATGTCCATAGTCAGGGTAGACAACATTCACTGGAGGGATTTGACCTTAGTGGTTAGCTGGGTGTTTGTGTCACAATGTGACAGTTGTTGCGGTTGGTTCCTTGGGAAGGCAACAGTATTTGCCAGAATTGAGGGTGGCAATCCTCCAGTCGCGGATGACTAAAAGAAGGGCACTCTAGGTGGTTGTTCCTGAGGTTGTACCTACTATGATTGGTTCCAAGGGAATGCTTCCAGACCTGGTATTGCTTGAGTCTGAGGTGGGTAAATATACTGGGCCTATTGGTCTATCGGCAGTGGCGGGGGATTCATTGCCATCACGGGGACACTGATTGCCAGATTGGGGTTGTATCCCTAGCATATGCAGTTTCATCAGGGATCATGTTGAAGGCCGTGCTCTGCCTAATCTTGCCTGGGGACTTGTTGAGGCCATGGGATAGTTCTAAGGCTAGGTTGTAAACTTTTTCCAAAGTATCCCGGTTGCCCGTGGTGGTTGTTCTCCAGAGGAGAGTGGCAATGAAAGGGTCCATCACGTTGAGATAGGTCTGTATGGTTACTTGTGGGGATGGAATGAAAGGGCCCGTTTACCACTTCAGGGTGCATTGGAACCAATGATTGAATGCTACAAGGGGTTCATTTGGTTCCTTTTTAATGGAAATGAACTAGCTGTAGGACCAAGCTGGGTCCACATGTACGTGAAAGGCAGCCAAGAAGGCATCCTCCATGTCCTGCCAAGTGTTGATGGAGTTGGCGGGGAGGTTGAGGTACCAGTTCAGTTCACCCTATCCTAGGGACAGGGGAAACATCTAGGTCACAACATCTTCATGTTGGATCTGGTATTGATTCATGGCATCCTTGTATTCCTTTAAGTGTTCCTCTGTGGTTCGTGAGCCTAAGTGCTCATATCATGGGAAAATCTTCTCTAGGTGCGAGGGTAAGTCATTAGTTGCACCCAGAAAAGTTCCCATAGAAGACCCAGTGTTACAAAAGTATGCAGCCATTTGGAGAACTGGATTGTGGACAGGTTGTATGCTGGTTCCTGGGATTGTTTGAGAATTTTGGATATTCTAAGGCATACTAGGCCTGCAGACAATAGTGGCTAATGTGGTTTTCAGAGTCTATTTCTTTTGAGTAGGAGGCTTGAGTTTGATGAACTTTTTGGGGTTTGGGGCTGACCTAAGGATTCTTTCAAATTTCTCTGGGGAGAAAGACCCAATCCCATTGAAGGCTTGTCTCCTAAAACTATGACTTGGGGAACCCTTCGGAGTTGTAAAATTAAAATCTCAAGAGGGGGACGAGCTCATGCCCTCCTTCTAGTGCCAGTTTCTATTGATGTGACTTTGGTGAATAGGTCCGCTAGTAGATACAAGTTGTCACTGGGTACTGGGGTACCGGCCAACTTCACCTATAAAGATTATCTAGGGAAATGAGATTCCCTAAGCCTCCAAGCACCTGAGGGTCAGGTCTTGATGGTGTGGGGCTCAGTTGGGAGATGTGACTATTTTCGAGGGGGATAGCTAGTTTCTTCAACTCGTTCTCTCCATGGATTTAGGAAGGTGGGGTTTCTCCAAGCATTCTACACTTAGCAAATAAACTGAAAAAGATCCCGCAGGGTTAGAAGTATTTCATCTACCTATAGTTATATTTAAACATTTAATACATCAATAATGCTTTGATATACTACACTAAATACTAAATAAATACACAACCATCAGCTCATATTTGATCAGTAGAAAAGGGAAGGAGGTCATTAATCTACTTAAAATATCAAAGCAGAAGACATGAAGAACATTAAACATAAAATACCATTAACTTAGAAGACAAAGTGCCAACAACGTCATTGTGAAAACCATCTCTTCTTCATTAACATTCCTTCCAGCAAGAACTGTGCATTGTACAATGGCAGATCCAAGGGAGCATCTAACTAGTGAAAGCTTTTAAGACCAAGGAGCATTGAGCTCTACGATTGAAGTGAAAAAAATGCTTCTCTATTACTATGGACTACAAAATCATTAATTTTGCTGACCCTTGGAAAAGGGCTAGACTTACTATTTATACACATTTTCTTCTAACCCTAACCCTAACCCTATTTTACATTTTTCCATAAAATATATTATCTTGTGGCCGGTACTACCTGCACCACTTTACAAAAGACCTCAAGACGGAGAAGGTTTGACATGTAAGAAGAATAAGACAAGAGAATGGAGTAGCAGAATTGGCCTTGAGAAGAGAGCCGAGAAAGAGAAAGAAGAAATTTGATTCCCTGGGGATCGAGGCTACATGCCTCATAAATGGGAAATGTGGTGCCCTGTCTCCAATGTGCCAGGTGTATATTTGAAGCGGCACCTTGAGAAGGTCATCTATCAGAAAGCCAACTGTTGATCTAACGTGCCTTGATGTAGTTATCTACCTTCTGACAACCTTCAACAACCTTTATTAACTTCTTGTATACAACCCAACATGTCCTGCATCAATTTGAAACCATTGTTAACATATGGGAGGGTGACATAGAAAATTATGAAGCCTGGAAGGTAGAATTTGAAGAACTCCTAGGCCTCGGGGAGGAAGTGGTTTCTGAATCTGGGATTTTGGGGGAGGAGTCATTCAATTTTGTGAGGACCCAACACTCCAGACTTGACCTCACATTGGGGATAATCAAGCAACTAGTGGGAAATTTTTAGGAGAAGATTAACACAATGCAATATTATTTTAATTTATATAAGTCTTTTGTTACAAAGGTCTCCGGAGCTGACCCTTTCAGCACTGATACTTGCACACTGGAGGATTATGTCCTGGGGAAATTTGATGAGCTGATGGAATCAAGATATCAATCCCCGGAGGGAGTGGATGGTGCCCAGATGATGAGAATAACTCATATGGTACTTAGTGGTCATGATGTGGCAAAAATGGCCAATGAGTTTAAAGGAAATGTTCTAGACCTGGGGGAACAGATTGAGGTGGCTAAGTACCGGCAGGCTAGTCTTAAGGAAATTGATGAGGATGGAATCTCCCATCTCCTCTAGACCTTCAATGACAATAAGAAATAGTAAAGATTCTCTGGAGGCCGTAGAAAACCCAAGAATTTTGTATTGTTTATTCTTTCAGAATGTAAGTTCCCAGATCCCACAGTTTTGGAGCTCATTTTTTGTATTCTTTAAAGGGACCTGTGTCTCGGTCCCCCAGGCTGACCAATCACTTTCAAGTAGTAAATAAAGGTTGTCGAAGGTTGTTAGAAGGTAGATAACTACATCAAGGCATGTCAGATCAATATTTGGCTTTCTGACAAATGACCTTATCGAGGCACCACTTCAGATATACACCTGGCACATTGGAGACAAGGCACTGCATTTCCCATTGATGAGGCATGTAGCCTCGATCCCCAGGGAATCAGATTTATTCCTTCTCTTTCTTGACTCTCTTCTCAAGGCTGATTCTTCTACTCCATTCTCTTGTCTTATTCTTCTGACATGTCAGACCTTCTCTGTCTCGAGGTCTTTTGTAAAGTGGTGCAGGTAGTATCAGCCACGGGATAATATATTTTATGGAAAAATGTAAAATAGGGTTAGGGTTAGGGTTAGAAGAAAATGTGTATAAATAGTAAGTCCATCCCTTTTCCAAGGGTCTAAAAAATTGATGATTTTGCAGTCCATAGTAATAGAGAAGCATTTTTTTCACTTCAGTTGTAGAGCTTAATGCTCCTTGGTCTTAAAATCTTTCAGTAGTTAGTTTCTCCCTTGGAGCCACCATTGTACCATGCACTAGTGCTTGCTAGAAGGAATGTTAATGAAGAAGAGAGGGTTTTCACAATGACATTGTTGGCACTTTATCTTCTAAGTTAATGGTATTTTATGTTTAATGTTCTTCATGTCTTCTGCTCTGATATTTTAAGTAGATTAACAACCTCCTTCCCTTTGCTACTAATCAAATATGAGCTAACAATTGTGTATTTCTTTGGTATTTAGTGTAGTATATCAGAGCATTATTGATGTATTGAATGTTTAAATATAACTATAGGTAGATGAAATACTTCTAACCCTGCAGGATCTTTTTCAGTTTATTTTCTAAGTGTAGAATGCTTGGAGAAACCCCACCTTCCTGAATCCCCAAAGAGAATGAGTTGAAGAAACCAACTATCCCCCTCAAAAATAGTCACATCTCCCAGGTGAGCCCCACACCATTGAGACCCGACCCTGAGGTGCTTGGAGGCCTAGGGAGGCTCATTTCCCCAGATAACCTTTGCAGGTGAAGTTGGTTGGTACCCCAGTACCTGGTGACAACTTATATCTGCTGGCAGACCCGGTCACCAAAGTCCCATCAACAGGTGCAAATGGGTGTATCATACAAAATTTTCAGCTGAAGGTTTCATTGATAAGGATAAGGCTCATTTAGTGGCTAAGGGGTTTTCTCAGGTTGAAGGTATTGACTATTCTAAGGTCTTTTCTTCAATTTTCAAAATGGATTCCATTTGTCTTGTACTTTCAATTGTTGCATTGAAGGGTTGGTCAGTGTATCAGATGGATGTGAAGAGTGTTTTCCTACATGGTGATCTTGAAGAGGAGTTCTAAATGGAGAAACCAATCAATTTTTCACATGATTATTCACTTGTTTGCAGGCTTCTATACTCATTATATTGTCTCAAGAAATATTCTAGAGCTTGGTATGAGAAGATGGATAGTTTTTTGCTGGATTCTAAATTTTCTAGATGTCATTCTGATCCTACAATTTATATTCAAGGCACGCGGGGGATCTTCTCATTCTTTTTATTTATGTGAATGACTTGATACTCATAGGGAGTTCTCATGCCATGATTGAGAAAACTCAAAGAGCCTTGATAAGTGTTTAGATATGACTGACCTTGGTTAGTTGCATTATTTCCTTGGTATTCAAATTCAATCTTCTGTCAGCATTTCAATTTTCTAGTGGAAGTATGCTCTTTATTTTCTACAAATATTTGGAATGAATGATTGCAAACCAGCCCCTACTCTGTTTTAGTCAGGTGTTGTGTTATCTACCAACTACATGACTCCATTAGTAGATAATACCTTGTATAGGCAGTTAGTTGGAAGCCTTTTGTACCTAACACAGTCATCCTAATATTTCCTTTGCAGTTAGTCTTGTCTCTCGATTCTCTTAAGATCCTCATGAGAGCCATTTGAAGGAAACTAAGCACATTTTGTAGTACATTTGGGAACTATGTAGTTTGGCATTCACTACACATCAGTTTAAAATAATATTGTAGGCTTCACTGAATTAGATTGGACTAGTGATGTTGATGATCAAAAGTCTACCTTCAACTTTATTTTTTGCCTTGGTTCTCGTCTAGTTGCTTGGTCTTGCAAAAAGAAAAGTTTTATTTCATTATCATCAACTGAAGCTGAGTATCCAGGAGTTGTCTCGGATAGAAAAGAGATTCTTTGGCTTTGACAGTTGATGACTGAGTTTTGATTTTTGATTAATCATACCACTACTCTTTGGTGTAACAATCAAAGTTCCATACAAATTTCTCATAATGTTGTGGAACATCATCCTATTCAACATATTGAAACCTACATGCACTTCATTTGGCAGCTCAGTCAAGATGGTGTTCTCTCATTAGAGTATTTGCCTACAGAGAAGCAAGTTGTAGATAGATTCACTAAACCTTTGGCATCTCCTCGCTATATTCAGTTGTGACCAATGTTAGGGGTAAAGGAAGTAGTCCTTGGGGAGTCTTAAGCATTCCTCCTTCCTTCCTTTTCATTTTTTTTCAGCATTTTTTTCTCTCTCTTTTAGAGAAGAGTTTTATCCCATTCAGATTTCTCCTTTTCTCTAGTTATGAGATTTTGTACTTTAGATGTACATGGGTACCTAACATGGCTTTATTTCTAAGACACATAAATCTTTTCTACTACAATTTTTTACTCCCTAAGTATCACTTAAGGGGGGTGTTGGAGTAATACCATTTTCACCAATTTACTCTATCTAAGTTTAATTAGGAAAACTCATTAAGGAGTTAGGTGGATATCATTGAGTCCTATTATACTCTAACTCATCTTGACAATATTATTGAGTTCTATTAGAAATCTATGTCCTTCAGGTTGAGACACTTGTCTCAAACTTTTCCTTCATATCTGATCTTGGCTATTTAAGCAGAGCTTGTTGTTCATTTGAACTCACTTCAATCAATACATTTCTAGCGTTGATAACTTATCTCTTTTGGTGGATGTCTGGAGATTGGGTTCAAGGTATAGGATAATAAATCCTAACATTTCATAGACATCTAATTTTATTGAAAAGTTTATAACTTTTTTAAAGAAATAAAAAGGGATAAATATACTAACTAGGAATATAGAAAACATCATAAAAAAGATAATTGTTACTAATATTCATAAGGTAATAATCCATAAATATTTCCACAAAATCACTATCTCCATGAGTCAAAAGCAAGCATGAAATCAATTGAACACAAATTCTTTAAAAAAAAATCCATATTAGAATGATGAAAAGTTTATAATTAATGTGTTTAGGTGGGATGATTATTGTTTGCAAAATATTTATTATATTTAACAAGTAGGTTCCTATCATGTCATACTATGAAACCTCCTCTAGCATTTTAAAAGGGTGGGTATGTAGGCTTTCAATTTAAGAAATAAAAAAAGGATAAATATACTAAGTAAGAAAGATTATAAAAAGATAAGTGTCACTGATATCCGTAAGATAATAATCCAAAAAGGTTTCCACAAACCCACTATATCTATGAATCAAAAGAAAGAATGAAACAAACAAAACATAAATTCTTTAAAAAACATATTAGAATGATGAAAATTTTATAATTGATGTGATTAGGTGTGTTAATTTTTTTTTTGGAAAATAATTATTATATTTATCAAGTAGCTACGTGTCGTGTCATACCATTAAACCTCCTAAAGCATGTTAAAAGGGTGGGTTTATGGGATTTCAGCTTTATAATGATTGCATAATTGAGAAAAGGGCATCATGGAATTGTTGAATTGCTCCCTGAATGAGACCATCACTTTTGGACTTCTAATTTTCTTCTTGTTTCTGTACAAGATGAAGAGAAATGGGAGGAAAGTGAAGTTGCCTCCCCACCATGTCCATGGCCTATCATAGGAAATATCTATCTCCTAGGAAACCTTCCTCACCAGGATTTGACAGCTCTAGCAAAGAAAGATAGACCTATTTTTTTCTACACTTGGGTTCTACGCCCACCATTGTGGTATCTTCCCTTTCCATGGAAAAAGAGTTCCTCAAATTCCATGATATGTCCTTTTCCAAAAGACTATTATGTGCACATGGGAAATAACTATGTTATAATCATTAAGATGTGGCATATGGTCACTATGGGATCTACTAGAGGCATCTTAGAAATCTTTGCATAGTGGAGCTTCTCACAATGAAGAGAAATGAGTCTTTCAAGTGCCTACAAAATTCATGGGGGGAAGAAGGCATTTTGAAGTAATTACAAAATTGAAATTTTAGTCACTACATACTTATTCTCTAAGGCTACAAGCATGCTTATAGCGGGGAAAAATTATCTAGAGATGAAAAGGTCTAATATGAAGTTGTTACCCTTTTCTTCAAGGAGAGTGAATAGAAGAAGGTAAGAACATGACATAAGGGGTTATCAATCTAGCACCATAAACCTCTATAGATAAAAGTGGCTGAGATGATCATGAGGTGCATTACCTTAGATGGTTGTTTTACTAGTTATTTTAGTTACCATTTTATGATGTTGAACCATTTTGGACACAAATGCTTAGTTTCTATATTGTATTACTTTATTTCATCTCTCTGTGCTACGCTTAGTAGTGATGGTAGGAAAATTCATTATATTCCTCTTCAAAAATAATTTCTTATCCTTTGATAATGTACTATTCTAAGTCTTTCTATTCAACTCAAACCCTCCCAATCTAAGCGTAAAATTAAATTTTCTAAGAATGTCTACGTGCACTATTCCAACGTGTCTACTGATACTAGCAATGATACTAGCAATGCTCCCTCTAGTAAATATACTTGCTTCCATATTAGAAATAGAAAGCACCCAAAGAAGGAAAATCCTACTTCTAAACCTTGTTGGACCCACAAGTATGAAATGGATAAAAATGACTTTAACTATGTTCCTTACGTTGACTATGTCCTGACTTCATACACCTCAAGCCTAGCGAGGCCTCCTAAAGAACCTACCCCCCAATGGGAGAACCCTCTATATCCAAAAAGTGAAATAAAATGTAAAATAGGGTAAGAAAGGATAATAAAGGGAAGAAATTATTTACCACATCAATTGAGGATAAATATTATGCCAAATCTCCAAGGTTAAGGCAGTTGATGAAAAACCCAACAGTGAGGAAATAATGGTGAAAGATGGAGATGTGGAAAATCAAGAAGGTAACCATGAATCTTTGGTAGCCCATGGGGAGATGGAATGTGGATTCCATACTAAAATCATAATGGAAATTGTGAAAGGAACTTGTATTAATGGAGAAAGGGATGTGCCAATGTCAAGATAAAGGATGTGGTTGATGGTCAAGCCAAACTCATCGATTGGATTGCATCTAAAAAAGGTATGGTGAAAGAAAGTGGTAATTCCCTTAATAAAAAGATTAATGAGACAAAAAAAAAGATTAATCAAGGAATTGACAAGGAAAGTTCTAACAAGATGCTTTCTCTAATCCAATAAGATGTGATGGATGTCCAGATAATGAAGAATGAGAAAGAAGACAAAATTAGGATGTTGGGGGATACTATAGGAAAAGTTCAAGAGAAACTCAGATTTGTCATTGTTGTTAATAAGATTGTGGTTCAAAGTACCATTGTAGGTCTCAAAATGCTTAATTAAAAATCATAGGCTCGTGAAGGTGGTTGAAAACAAGAGAGCAAGCCCATGCCTCCCATTTCTACTACTTCTTGTCAAGATGAGAGTATTGCTAATGATTAACATAAATTGTGCTTAGTTCCTTCGCAATGACCTTATGATAGAACTAGTAGCCATCCTAACAATATGAAAAATTGGAGTGAACAATAAAAAATAAAATTGGTATCATTATTCGATAGTATTGAGGAGCCTTTATACAACACCAAGGTATTTTAGTAACTACAGGTTGGACATTTATACCACAAGACACTGACTAACAGCCTAAATTTTAAGTTTCAATATCAATTCTTATTAATTTTGAAAATAAATATGATAGTTTTTTAATAGAAGAAATTTATTTTTTAACTAAGTGTGTCAATATGCATACCATTAGTAAGAAAAAATACAAAAATACATTGATGCCTTGATAATAAAGATATTTCCATTCAATAGATATTGACGATAGAATTTGTAAAGTATACTTAATTGTGGCATATGGAAAACGTTTACTAAATTGAGCTATTGTCAATTTAAAATGATGTATAATTGTCATATATGGAAAAAATTAACCACATTGACATATTTTCAATTTGCAAATGATCTGTGATTTTGACGTGTGAGAGAGGTACTTCATGAAAATTTAATTTTAAAGAAAAATTTAGGCATAGAAAAAATATACTATATTGAGATATTATCAATTTATAAACATGTGATTTTGACATTTGAAACAAAATATTTTATAGATGTCTAACTTTATTGAAAAGTTTATCTTTTTTAAAGAAATTAAAAAAAGATAAATATACTAACTCGGAATCTAGAAAATATCATAACAAGATAAGTGTCACTAATATCTATAAGATAATAATCCACAAAGCTTCCCACAAACTCACTATCTCCATGAATAAATAGCAAGCATGAAACCAATAGAACACAACTTCTTTAAAAAAACATTTTAGAGTGATGAAAAGTTTATAATTAATGTGATTATGTGGGTTTATTTTTGTTTAAAAAATAGTTATTATATTTAACAAGTAGGTTTGTGTCGTTTCATACTAGTAAACCTTCTCTACCTTGTTAAAAGTGTGGGTTTGTGGGCTTTCAATTTAAGAAATAAAAAAAGGATAAATATACCAACTAAGAAAGATCATAAAAAGATAAGTGTCGCTAATATCTATAAGATAATAATCCGCAAATCTTTCCCCGAACCCACTATCTCCATGAATCCAAAGGAAGCATGAAACCAATAGGACAAATTCTTAAAAAAAAATATTAGATTGATGAGAAGTTTATAATTGATGTGATTAGGTGTGTTAATTCTTTTTTTGGAAAATAAATATTATGTTTATCAAGTAGGTACCTGTCATGTCATACTAGTAAACCACCTCAACCATGTTAAAAGGGTGGGTTTGTGGGCTTTTGTTGGAAAATAAATTAATTACCGTCCAACAAAGACCAACCACCGATCAAGAACTATCCAAAACTGTTGACCACTTTCAACAACCACATTTAGACTGGAAACTTACAACACCATCCATACTGTGCTATGTAACTGTAGAGAATTCCAGAGCATTCATGACTAGAGAGTGCTAGAGCATTCACAGACCTCTATAAATAGAGGCATTATGTAAGGATTTAATTATCAGATCTTTATTTGATCATAGTGATCAATAGAGGATCCTCCATTGGTTTCTCCTTTGTGTGTTTCCTCTTTGCTATGTTTTTCTGCCCCTATTTTTTCAACATGGTATTAGAGCCCATGGTAGTTCTTGTATGTGGTAAATTTGGCCTTGTTAACTCACCATACACTTCAACATAGTCATTCTTCACCAGATACACACAAGACTGAATATGAGATTATTCATCCTGTCTGCCTGCATGATTTGACCTGTTGCCTTCTATCCAGACAGGGTTTTCAAAATAGCTCTCAGAATGAGAGTCTCACAACCATAGACCAATCTAGGAATGAAGGATTTTTATCCATGAATGCAATGCAATGCAAGATTATCCTAAGAATTGAAAGATGCAAGATTAATCTAAGACATGATTCCAATGCAATTATTCTAGAAATTGAAGTTATTCTATTGCAAATGAGATTATTCTATATGAGATTATTAAGAAATGTGGCAATAATTCAGTATTCTAACAATGCATGAAAGTAAGTGGGGGTTTTGAATAAAGAATGAGAGTTCTTTTATAAACTCAGAGATGATCATAATAGAAACTTTCCTCTTTGAAATAAAACAGATAGAAAAGCTAGTTTAGAATAGAAAGCTTTATTTTAAAATAAAACAATAAATTATTTTCTCCATGCTTTAACTGTTTTCTTTCTTTGATTTTAACTATTTTATTTTATTTTAATTGTTTTCTTTCTCTTTAAAGCACAACTAATTCAAAGATTCTATTTCTGAACAGAAGAAAGAATTTTGAGAGAATATCCAATTAATTAAATAAATATGACCTCATAAATAGGTTTTTCTCAATTATCTGAATATTTAAATTCAATTATTGAAATGAGGATATTTATTTAATAATTAAATATTATTTAATCCCTTTTTCATGTGTCTTAGCTAAAGAGGGTGAATTTAATTTAATTAAAGTGCTAGGACTTTATTAATTAAATTAATTCGATCATAAGGTTTGTTTAGCTAATGGATATTTAGGAATTAAATATAATGTATGATTAATGCAAATTTAGGATTTTCTACATTTGACACTTAGGTCGATTAGAGTCAGTTGAAACTCAAAATTGCCTAGTACAATAGGACTTTGATGATCTAGAAGAGTGACAAATGCAACAAAATTGGTTAAGGTTGCAAGATGCCAATTTTGGGGTGTTACATTTTGCCCCTCTTTGAATTGATGTGTGAGTAGCGCATTGATTCAAAGAATAGTCTGATGCCTGAAGCACAGAAGAATAGATTTTAAAATGATGATGCAAAGATTTTAGAGCTATCTCCAGAATAGAGCTTGACGCTCTGAAGTCTAGGTTAGGTTGCCAAGATGCCGGTCAAGTAGAGTTTTTGAGAGTCATATTCAGAATGAAGCTTGATCCTCATGGATCCAGGTTAGAATGCCCTGATACCTAATATATTTGATATCTTTCACAAGGTTGTCCCCAGAATGAGGCTCAACCTTCAGGAGTCAGGGTTAGATTACCTCAATACCTGTCCAAAAAGATGGTCAATAGAGGTCTTGGGACTATCTCCAAAATGAAGCTTAGTCCCCCAATATCTAAGTTAGATCACCCAGAAACTGGTCAAATTGATATCTTTCACAAGGTTATCCCCAGAACGAGGCTTAACCTTCATGAATCAGGGTTAGATTGCCCCAATACCTGTCTCAAAAGATAGTAAATAGAGATTTAGAATCATATCTAGAATGGAGCTTGAGTTTCATGAGTCAGGGTTAGAATGCCCCATTTCCCAATAGATGAGTTTTCGAGAATCATATCTGGAACGAAGCTTGATCCTCAAGAATCTGATTTAGATTGCTCAAATACTTTAAAAGATGATGAGATGTAGGGAACAAAGATGCCCCTATTGATTATGGAGTATCCAGTTTTGACTATGAGGTATGAAAAACTAAACATGCCCTAAGTGATGAGATGACCCTAGCAATGGGGACTTTTGAAAATTAGATCAGATGATTGGAATAGATTCAATGATGTAATCATCCTGTGCCCTCGGGAGTGAAATGGAAAGATAACACATCATAATGATGATGGAGAGCGAAAAATTGCAGATAGATGTTGAATCAAAGATCAAGAAGAACTCAGAATAGATTATGGAAGAATTCAGAAGATTCAGAATCAATTTTGAGTGATTTTGAGGTCTGGTTGACCAAGTTTGACTAGGGTTGACCATAGTTGACTTTTGAGGAAAAAATTCAAATATTTGAAAAAATGATGATAAGATAAGATTCTGACAATAAAGCGACGTCAAAAAGTTGACTACACAAGTGTTCGATCGCGTCGGTCCCAAAAATTTTAAAATGTGATTTGAGCTATATCAAAGTGTCTTTTTGTGATTTTGATCATGAAAATGGATTCAGAGTGGTCAAATTAGGTAATGGTGAAGTTTTTGTGCAAAATGAAACATTTTGAGAAATCAGGTCAAAACCTATATAAACCAAAAGCTCATTCTCAAATCATTTCAACCTTTTCACTTTTACCAATTGAGCTCTGAGTGAAAATGGTGGTCCCCTACAACACACATTGATTCGAGTGATCTAGGAGGCATAGCCGGCCTACAGCATACAGACCTCCAGTAAGTAGTCAATAAACCTCTCTGTATTTCAAATTTCATCAATTTTGGTCAATGTTTTATTGTTTTTCCGCATTTTTAGGAAATGGTCTGCAGGTTTTCGTGCGAAGAAGTAGTTTGTTCGCGTGACCCATAGGGAAATCTCGCGCGATAAAATGCCTTTTCGCACCATTTGGTGGCAAAGATCGCATGGGAGAGTACCCATGTTCGTGCAGGAAACCCTTCCATAGGGTTTTTTCTCACACCACAAGTCAGAAAAGTTCATGCGAAGGTCGAGTATCGCGTGAAGGTCGAGTATCATGCAACCCGAAGAACTTCACGTGAAAGAGTACTTTGTTGCGCAAAAATTTGCTTCTTTGCATGGGAAAAAGTGAACAATTAGAACATGAAGTCAATCTGCATCATGTCCAATAGCTATTGCGTCAGTGTTATCACTATCTGTAGGATGTTTTTAATGCTTTATTATCTCGTTATGCTTTGATTATCTCTGATTACTGATCGTGCACTGTTGTTTGCATGTCTTGCAAGTTGACTTTCCAAATATTGCCTTCAGATCACACCACTCGGAGATCAGAAGATTAGTATCTCAGTTGGATGATTCAAAGACAATGCATCTGGGGACACTGGGCCAGACCTCTCTATGTAATGTACCCAAGATTCAGGTAAATCATGGATTACTAGGAGCACTGGTTGAGCGTTTCCACTGAGAGACGAACATGTTCTATCTTCCATAGGGTGAGATGACTGTGACCCCTAAGGACATCTACCAGATTCTGAGGATCCCATTCCATGGTGCCAGGGTAGAGTACAAGACATAGCCCAGGTTAGGGACACTAGCCTTGAGAGAGATTTTACAAGATGATCTAGTCATGGGAGGGCTATCCCATGGGAGGATCTGATTAGTGAGTATGGACCCACCCACATGTTGCCAGTGGTGTTAGCATGCTTCCTTGGTTGTTACCTAATGTTCGATCATGGACAACATGGTCTGGAGTGTGGCTAGGGTAGGATGCTTCAGCAGATGTTAGCACAGCCCTGACATTATGGATGGGGTCAGTGCATGCTAGCCCACATGTATCACGAGATGCATGAGATCGCCTATCGAGAGGTGAAGAGTATGGCAGCTGGGGTGTTCGTATTACAAGTATGGGCCTGGGAGCATCTTCCCGTGACTAGGAAAATATGCGAGGATATGAGGAAGCCTCTAGAGCCTTATATATGTAGATACTAAGGGATGATCACCCAGCCAGCTCTGGGTAAGATAGATCAGTGGCATGCCCAGCTTGATGATTTAGCAGCAGTAGTCTAGAGATCGTGGAGACTGACCGAGGCCTGGGATGATGCAGTAGAGTAGCTTAGCCATATGTTTTTCTCATGTGTGATGATCGGTCATGTGATCATAGTGATAGAGAGATTCCCATAGAAGTGGGTATGGCGGCAATTTGGTTGCCCACAGGATATATCTCAGGAGTACACGTCATATAATGCTCGATTCACAGATGAGATTCGGAGGGGTTGGCTGACTAAGCTAGGCCAGGGTCACACTATGATTGACATATGAGCCTTGGCCCCAGTGAAGTGGGATTATCTGAGGGATGTGGCAGATGGCGGCGTGACTACCAAGTATAGGGAGAATTTTGTTACACATCCATTCCCTACGTTCACAGATCTGGTTCGTATGATAGGTTGAGGGCACATAGTATAGCCATAGGTGGTACAGCCACAGGTGGTACAATAGTAGGTGCACATGCCCTGACCATAGCGGAGTACATAGCCAGGATTACAACAGGGTCCCCAACCCCAGATAATACAAGTAGACATCCCCGCTCGACAGATGGGGATGGACATTGGGGCCATTGGTAGTGGCAGTGGCAGTATGAGGCAGTCCCAAAGATGGACTGTAGAGAAGACAGCTGAGGAGTAGCATATACCCCCACAGGATTAGGTACAACAAGAGGATCTGATGCAGGAGGACTAGCCTGTGTAGGATCCAACACAGGATCCACATTGACAGTCTTGAGAGAGAGCTCGACAGCTCTCGAGATAGGTCAGAGATTTGACGATACAGGTGGCCATGCGAGATGCACAATTATTAGATAGAGACTAGGAGATACATGATCTCTGGGAGTAGCTCTGGGTAGCACGGGAGGAGGTGCAACATCAGACTGCTCAAGCGGCGTATTACTATGTGTCGTATATAGGGGTGGTGCCTAATGAGGCATCATAGGTTGCCAGATTTTTGACCTATGCTAGAGGGTCAGAGGGTGCACAGGCACCACCTCCACCAGATAGGCCTCCACCTCCACCTCCTCCAGGTGACGAGGGAGAAGGCCAAATTTAGTTTTTGATAGATAGATGAGATCATAAGATATATTTGATGTGTTGGCATCCATGTATTTATATCACCATTTTGAGATAGATCATGCTCGAGTAGCACCATTTTGTATTTGTATCGACAGATTGGATATATATATGAGCTGGTCTTTTGGTATCATTACATGTGTCAGATTGTCTTTTATGAGATGTTTCATATATGCTTAGATGGTTAGATGATTTAGAATGTATGCAAATGTATGAACATATTTTAAATATATGTAGATGTATGAAATGCACATGTATGGTTTAGATGCAAAGATGTATGTATGTAGATGATTTATGTATATATAATGTGTAATTGAAAATGCTAATGTAATGTATAGATGATAATGAGCGATGAATATGCAATGTGTATGGTACTAACATCTCATGCAGGATGACGAATGCTAACCAAAAGAACATGTGAAGAATCGAGAGCGAGGATCGAACACTTATGCAATCATGATGAAACCAGGACAGTGAAGAAGAACTCTCCAATGTATGAACCCAAGAGAATGTAATGAAGAGAACACTGAATTTCTGCCACAATGCATGTCTTAGAATGAAAATGCAATCCTATGCTAGATGCAATATGAAAGTGCAATTCTAGGACATGGTTGTGAGCCCCATCATAAAATCATCATCATTGAGCATTTGTTGGAACATCAAAGTTGATACAACCCTTACTGGCACCACAATGCAATTATAAGGATATGAATATGACTTTTCATTGGATAAAATGTAGGAAACAAACGTAAGAACCAGGGCACAAATGCCAAGATGACTTGAAAATTGTTTCCAGTTAATGTTACAAGAGTACACTAGTATCAAGGCATTCAAAGCCAAGATAACCATGAGTGCGATCATGCATAAATAAACAAAGAAATAACAAATAGAGAAATAACAAGCAAGGAGATAGTACCAACCTCACCATGGCATGCAAATAAACAAGATTAAGGGATGTGAGGCTGTTCCACCTTAGTGCGGGAGCTCTTATCACATACACCCTATTTATTTGACGTTTTTAGATCATCGGGACTACACCAACAAGAAGTAGACAAAGAAAATATCAATGAAATCCATAAGAATAGACAAAAAACAAAGAAAGATTCAATCATAGCTCAACATGTTTCAAAGTTTTTGAATATATATGTGTATGAGGTGTTGAAAAACACCATTGTGCTTGTGAGTGCATTGTGTTTGATTATTATCGATAGATGTTTACATTTGAGATATCCGATGTGTGTTAAAAAAAATAGATGTGTCGAAAGATAGTGTTAAAAAACACTATTTAAGGTAGTGTTGAAAAACACTAGTTTGTGTCAGTAGAGAGTTGTCTTTGAGAAGTGATAAGATTATTGACTCAGGTGTAAACTAAATATGTGATCAGATGGGGGGCCAATGCCCCCAAGTAATAATGATTGACTTGATGCATATTGCGAGGAAAAACTAGATTTGATTGCCCCTAGGTATATGGCACTGAATCAATGTCAAGTCAGGAGGGTTCGCAAAGGAACCAGAGTGTCATGAAAGTGACCGAAAGCTATGTATAAACTAAATAAAAGAATCATCAAGACTAAGTATCGATAGATAGAGCTTTTTGAGTATAACTCCAACTGGAATGGATTCGAGAAATCTCAATAGAAAAATGATAGTAGGCAGACACAGTGAGAACCATTGGTGACTGATGCAAGAGAAATGCTCAAGTGAAGAGATCATAGAACTAGCTAGACATCAGTAGGCAGATGCAGTGAGAACCACTGGTGACTGATGTGAGATAAATTCTCAAGGAGAGAGAACTCAGTATAAGATAAGAGACAGTAGGCAGATGCAGTGAGAACCACTGGTGACTGTTGCAAAGTAGATTCCAAAATGTAATAAGACAATGCCCCCAAGACCAGGAGGGTTGCCCCAAGAGTATGACTAGTTTCAATCCATGTGAGTTGGTGTTTTGACGGGAACTAAAAGAAAATGCAAGTAGGAAAGCAGGAAAGTAGCAAAGCAGGAAAGCAACTGCATAAAGCCAAGTGGTGTTGCGATAGATACAACATTGTGGGACAAGAGGTGCCTGTTTACCAGGTTTTCACCTTCTTGGCATAAATTATTTTTTTCTACCATGACGCCTATTTGCCAGGTTTTCATCAATGGCACCTTTTTTCTCTTTTTCTCTTTTTTTTTTGTATTTTTTTCAATTTTTCAATTTTTTTGTTTTTTTGGAATTTATGATTTTTTTGGAGTTACATCAAAGCGCCTATCGCTAGGTTTTCACTAAGATGATCATTTTTTTAGGACTTATTCAGATTTTTAGAATTTTTTTGGGACAGGTATATACATGAGCATACTGAAGATGTCTCAGATATAGAACTGCTTCAAATGAAGAGCGTTGATGGGCTCTTTGAGTTGTTCTCCTTCAATAGTAGAAAGTTGATAGGTGCAAGACCCAAACACTACGGTAAAAATATACGGACTAAGCCAGTTTGGTTCAAACTTCCCTTTTTGGATCTGATGTTGTTGATTTTTAGGGTTCTCCCTCAGAATGAGGTCACCCGCTTGAAAATCCCTTGGTCTGACCTTCTTGTTATAGCTCTTGGACATCCTTTTTTGGTATGCTCTAAGGTGATTGAACGCCACTTGTCAACATTCATCAAGTAGTTCTAGCTCTTGTAGCTGAGATATTATGTTATCTTCATCAGTAATGAGGCCTTTTAGAGAGACTCGTAGAGAAGGAATCTCAACCTTAATTGGTAACACAAGATCTGTTCCATAAACCAATGCATAGGGAGTAGCCCCTGTTGGTGTTCTTATGCTTGTCCTGTATGGCCAGAGAGTTGGATTGATCCAGAGATGCCAATCTCGTCCGGATTTGTGCACTATGTGATGCAGGATTTTAAGGATTGTCTTGTTTGATGCTTCCGCCTATCCATTACCCGCTGATTAATTTTAAACTTAGAGAATAGCTCTGTCAAATCCTTTTTTTTGAATTGTCCCCCATTATCAGTGATTATTGCTGAGGGTACACCATGTCTACAGATGATGTAGTTGAGAATGAACATAGCTACTAATTTTATGTTGGCAACAGTGAGAGGGACTGCCTCCACCCACTTGGTAAAATAGTGTGTAACTATAATTATGAACTTGTGTCCATTTGAGGATGAGGGATAAATCTGACCCACCAAGTCAAAGGCCCATTGTTGAAATGGCTAGAAAGTAATGAAGGGAATAAGCTCCTTGGCTAGAGCATGAATCAGATTACCATGTAGTTGACATTGTTTGCAAGATATGGAAAACTGTGTAGCTTCCTTTTCCATATCTGGCCAATAGTAACTATCTCTAATAAGTTTACGGGCCAATGTTAGGCCATTAAAGTGGGACCCACAGATACCTTCATGCACCTCTACTAACGCACTTTTGGACTCATCTGGTTCTAAAAACCTAACGAGGGTACCATCTAGACCACATCTGTACAAGTCATTAGCTATGATGACAAACCGTGAAGCACTGCGAATCAAGTGACATTTTTCATTCTAGGTGTAAGTGTCTGGAACAATCTGGTCACGAAGGTAGGAAAAGATATGATGGTAGCAAGATGAGTCGTGTCCAATGAAAGAATAGATCACCTGGGAATCAGGGGAATCATAGGCTGGGTAGCATAACGTCTCCACTAGGAATTCATGTCAAAAATTATTTTCTGGCATCTATAGCATGGAGGCAAGAGTAGCCATGGCATCTGCTACTTTATTATCTTCCCTTGGAACTTGTTGAAATGTGATGTGAGTAAAATACTTTTTGAGGTCATCAACCAATAGTTTGTAAGGCACCAACTTGTAGTCCTTTTTCTGAAAGATATCATTACTTGATTGATGACTAACTATAAATCTCCAAGAACATTGAGTTCATCTACTCGCCACTCAAGGGTGATCTTCATACCATTTATTAGGGCTTCATACTCAGCAATGTTATTTGTACAAGGAAACAACATCTTATATGCTTTTGGTAAAGAGTATCTTTGAGGTGTAGTAAACAGTATCCCAGCACCTGACCCCTGTTGGGTATATGAACCATCAAAAAACATGGTCCATGATCAATGTGTGAGAAGTAATATGGACTCATCTAGGAATTCAATGTGCAATGGTTGATGATCTACTAGAGGTGCTTCTGCCAATTGATCTGCTATTGCCTGTCCCTTAATGGCTTTCCTTTCTACATATTCAATATCAAATTCACTGAGAAGCATGACCCATTTAGCTAGTCTACCTGTGAGGGTAGCTTTACTAAGCAAATATTTCAGAGGATCAATTTTAGCAATTAGACGTGTAGTATGAGCCAGCATATAGTGTCGTAGTTTTTGTGAAGCAAATACCATTGCAAGGAAAGCCTTCTCTATAGCAGAATATTTTGTTTCATATGAGACCAGAGCTTTGCTAATGTAATAAATAGCCCTTTCTTTTTTGTGTTGATCTTCTTGAGCCAATAGGATACCCAATGATGTATCCATAGTAGAGATGAAAAGTATAACTGGCTTCCCATGAACAGGAGGCATTAAGATTGGAGGGTTTGCAAGATACTATTTGATTTGTGTGAACCCTTCATCACATTCTTTGTTCCATTGATAAGCCACACCCTTGTGTAAAGTCTTGGTAAATGGTTGTGACTTGTCTGCAAGTTGTGAGATAAAATGCCGAATAGAGTGCACTCGGCCTTGAAGTCCTCTCATTCGTATAATATTCTTCAGCAGCGGCATTTCCATGATAGCTTGTACTTTTGCAGGATCCACTTTGATTCCTTTGGTAGAGATGATATAGCCAAGCAATTTTCCAGATGTTACGCCAAATGTGCATTTCTTAGGATTGAGCCTCAGACTGAATTGTTCCATACGATCTAGTATAGGTCCTAGATCTGCAAGATGCTTCTTTCTGTGCATGCTCTTAGGTAAAGTATCATCCACATAATCTTCCAATGTTTTATGCATCATGTCATGAAATATAGTAGTAACAGCTCTCTGATATGTAGAACTAGCATTTTTGAGTCCAAAGGGCATGACATTCCAACAGAAAGTGCCCCGGGCACATGTGAATGCAGTTTTCTCTTGGTCCTCTTGCACAATTTTTATCTGGTTGTAGCTAGAGAAACCATCCATTAGTGAGTAAATTTCATACCTTTGCTATCATATCTACTATCATATCAATATTAGGCAATGAAAAATTGTCCTTAGGACATGCCAAATTCAAGTCTCTAAAGTCTGTGCAGACTTGTATAGATTTATCATGTTTTGATACTAGAACAATATTAGAGATCCATTCAGCATAGTCAATTACTTTGATAAACACTTCCTTAAGAAGTTTCTCCAATTCAGCTTTGACAAGTAGAGCTACATGTGGATGCATTTTGTGAAGCTTCTGCTTGACGGGCTTGACACCTAGTGCAATGGACAAATGGTGCATGATTAGATTAGGGTCTAATCCTAGCATGTCTGAATATTTCCATGCAAATTTTATCTTTTTTCTTCTAAAGAATGTAGAGAATTCCTCTCTTTCTACCTCTGATAGTGATTCTGCCAAGTGAATGATCTAAGGTTCTACATCTGTACCCAAGTTGATAGGTTGAGTTGGCTCAATAAGCATAGATGATTTCTCCTAGAAATGACTCAGAAGTGCATCAAGTATCTCATCCTCGGGCACCTCGGAGAGGTTTTCACCCTTGGATACATCTTTTATTTTGACTATTTTAGGCTCTGATACTGCCATAATGTGGTTCTCACCATCAGAGCGCCTATTTTTTCTTCTTTTGATTTTTTGACTAAGATACTTGATGTCAGCCTCAGTCATGTTGACACTTTCTTCGCTAGTGGAGGACGTTACAGGTTCGACAACATATAGGTAACAGGCAAGAGCGTAATCATTCTGGAATGTAAGGACTTCATTAAATGGGGAGGTAGAGTTCCAGTCTATAAGCTCAGGATGACGAAGTGAAAGAGAAGTGACGGGTTCAAGTGCATTCATGATATAATCATCAAAAGCATGGACAAGCAAGTCGAGACCTAAAGCAATCTCATCCAGAGGCATAGTCAAATTCCTTTGATTCCTAGCGACCATAGTAGATGACATGTTAACATCTAGGGAGTCTGACTCATGTGACCTTACACTAGACCCTTCACCTACTTCAAGAAGGTTTTCATATGTGTTAGCTGTATCTGTATCTCTATTAGAGGTGGCATATGACAAGATGTCAAACTCATATTCATGAGAGTCCATTTCATCATTAGGTGTCATGTCAAGAACATGAGTGAAATCAACTCTTTGTCCCTAGTTGGGATGAGTTCTACCTAGAACCTCTGCTATGGTTGGATGAGCACATTTTGACCTAGGTACCTCATTAGTGTTTATAGCATCCGCTGCCTCTTATGTAATGAGAAGTGACTGGAATTCCTAGTCAAACTATTCTTGAAAGTGTGGTGGTATGTATAAATCACCCTGATGACTTGGATTTAGAGTATATATTTCTTTCCACTCCTCATAAGTTAATAGAGAAAAGGAAGTGGTGTTATCAAAATTGTTGTCAGTGTCTACTATACTGACATGTGGTATAAATTTATTTGGCTTAGCAAAGAATGCTACCAAGTCTGGAGGAATAGGATAAGGAAAAATATCCTCATCAAAACTGTCTTCATATTCTTCAGTTTTAGATGTTTCTTTAGGTATTGGTTGTTTCTCTTCTTGAGGTACAAACTTGTTTATCCCCAGTTGAAATGTGATTTTCTGGAAGCCTATACCTATAGAGTTGCGTGTTCTGCAACCAATAGCTTCAAGTGGTGCAGTCAAGCCTTTATGATTCGCACCGATGGGACCATTTCCTTTATAGCCAAAACATTGCATAATAGATAGACCTTTTCCATATTGCTCAAGTTTTATGTCATAAGGAGGGGTAGTTTGTTCAGAATTGTCTTCTCCTTTATAGATCCAAGCTTTGATAGCTCTGTCTTTAGCTTCTTCTTCTAATGGTACCGTGGCTTGTACAAAGGTACCACCATACTTTGATGGAGGAGGAACCATAGAAGGTTTAGTGCTCTTAGAAGGTCTCCCAAAAGAATGTGGAGACAAAGGAAAAGATGTAATAGATAGCATAGGTTCAATCCGATATCCTCCCATATTAGTTTCTTTGAGTGTCAAACTCTTTTCCATTTCTTTTAATTTATTCTCAAGGAGTTCAATAGATTCTCTGTTGGTAGGCACAAACATGCCAGTAGATTTTGTGAGGGCATTGCAATCATAGCGTGTATTAGTGGGTATAGTCACTTCAGATCCTTGGAATGGGAATTTAATGCATTGATGATATGTGGAAGGGACAACCTACATTTCATGGATCTATGTCCTTCCTAATAGAATATTGTATGTCAAAGGGATGCCAAGCACTTGACAGATAACATTTCATTCAACATGGCCAACTCTGATTGGCAACACAACTAGCCCCTTGGATTTACATTCTCCCTCGTCATAGGCCTTAATAGTAATCCTTTTGCGGGAATCAATGCAATATTTGGCATAGCCTAACTCAGTAAGGAAGCTAGCAAAGCAAATATTTAGGCCAACGTCGTTATCTATGAGAACATGGTGAACACGCTTTGGACCAATCATGAATTCAATGTGCAGAGGGTTATTATACAAGTGACTCAAAGAATGGTCATCTTCCTCAGAGAAAGACAAGTAATGTGACGAGGTCAAGTGACCTACCATGGATTGAAATCGGTCGAGATCAAGATCTTTTGGGACATTAGTACGTTGCAATTGATTGAGAATGTTGTAATTGGTAGCATTAGATGAAGAACCCACTTTTGGATTCTTATTGGAAGAATCAACCTTAGCTTTGTCTGAAGGTTGAGTTGATGTAGACAGAGAAGACTTAGGGCCTTTGATGATGATCTTAGCATGAGATCGAGTAACAACATTAGCGCTGACTTGAGACTTCTCTTGTTCAGAAGACTGAGGTGTAGACCCTCGTAAAATGAAAGGTGTTTTGGACTTGGAAGTATCTTCCCTTCCCTTGACAATGATGACATTACAATATTAAACATCAATAGGTTCAACCATATTAATGACATTGTCATTATTGGTGTATGTATAGTTGACCTTAGCATCAGTATTTTTGTCTTTAGATGATTCACCTTTTCCATGAGGAGGAAATGGGTCTCTGAAAGCTTGGTGATCAGAATTTTTGTTGTGACCTCCCACAACAATAACCTCACTATCGATGAGATCCTAGATTTTGTGCCGCAATTTAAGACAAGTAGCCATTTAATGACCTTTGTTTTGGTGAAAATCACAATAAGCAGATTCATTCCACCAAGAGGGTCTTGGTTGTGGATCATAAGGTCATGAATTATCCAGTGGAGCAAGTAAATTGTTGTCCAAGAGATTCTTGTAAACCACCTCAAGAGGCTCTCCTAAAGGAGTGAATTCATGCTTGGGTCTAGGAGCCCAAGGTTTAGGTCCAGAAAATTGTGAAGTACTTGGTTTGGAATCTGCCATAGCCTATTCAGTGGCTTTGGCCACTTGCATCATGGTAGTGAGATTAAAGGAAGCCTTGGAAGGCTTAGGAGTCACATTGTCTACAACATCATTATTCACAACATTTTGGTTCTTGTTGGGAAATTTGGGTTTATCTTTTCTTGAAGAGGAAGACCCTTGTTTATTTTCCTTGTGTAAGGTTAAAGGACCTTGTAGCTATACTTGATACCCAAATTTGGGGAGAAGATTATCGAGAAAGATTTCCAACTTTTCAGATTCGGGTATCTTGCGAAAATATCATGTATAAAGTTGTCTCCATCTTTGGAGAAATGCTAAGAAGGATTCCCCATGATTTTTTTTCAAGTTGCAAAGATCTCGGATATGAACCAGATGTTGGATGTTGTGAGAATAGTGTTGTAGAAATAAATTGGGAATTTTGTCAAAAGTTTTGATGCCGGTTGGTAGTCTAGAGAACCATTTAATAGCTGACCCTCCCAAACTACATGGGAAAAGACGGATGAGATAGGTTGTGTCATGTATGAATTCCATGGAGAGAGCACCAAACTATCTCAAATGGTCTTGAGGGTCAGATGTACCCAAGTATTTGTCATATTTAGGAAGTTCAACTCCTTTGGGAAAAGGAG